>JAQQZT010000017.1:19235796-19247650 GCA_030068275.1 Clarias platycephalus
AAACGCAACATAAACGTCTAGGACGCTCAGAGCGCGTTCGTTTATCCAAAAATTTAACGCCCGTGTGAACAAGGCCTAAATGTAGCTCGTTCCTTATAACATTAGTTTTCTCACTTAAAAACCGAAGGCAGCATTTAAACACTACAAACTAACTTAAAATACAAGAGTTTAACATCTAACTTTCAATTAAATTAAACACAAAGCTACACTGATACTGAGCAGTGCATCTCTACAGTATCTAATGCATCTTCCGTCCTCATGAATATTTCTAAACAGACTTGGCGAATAATTCACTCCTAACACACGGGATCAAAATGTGTAAATAGGTTAGAGAGCGCCACCTGTGGATTTATAAAGAAACGCCAATGATTTATCGCCTCAAGACGCCTCCAAATCGTCGTACCGAATGGTTTATATCCGAGGCTGATCACCGGTCATGGCCAGTCACGCTGAAAACCTGACATTTCAGATCGCTGACTGATCGACCGGTTCATCTCTATTATACTCATAAAAATCGATTTTGGAGTCAGTATGGCAGAATCAAAAGAATCACAATTCATAACTGAGTCCCCTGTCAGTGATGAACCAATCAGAGCGCAGAATCACTCGCCACACCATTCACTGTCCTCATATTTATTATACACTACGGGTTAGCCGCGACTCCACCCGCGCGCTCCGGTTACCTGTGAATGGCTCCTCACGCTGCTCCAGTGTTTTAACAGATTATTACGACCTCACAGTATGACGTAACAGGTGATGACGTTGTGTACTGGTACACTCGATGACCCCGCCCACTGTTACTGTCTGTAAGGACTCGGCTGTGAGACGCTCACACTGTGATATAAACGTCCATAATGACTCGGCGTTTGTCGAGAGACTAAAATATGACATCATAACACGCCTCACACGTGACGGAACATGTACACACACACACACGCACAGCCACACGCACACAGTTTCAGTTTTACGTATGTGTATATATATATATGTGTAATCGAATAGATTAATATATGCATATTGTGTGTGTGTGTGTGTTCAGGTGGCACTGAATCAGCACATCCCAGCAGATTTCCTGTTGCGTGTGTGTGAGCAGTTGTGTCCGTTGCTGGACACACACGTCCCCCCGAGCGTCCCCGGACTCCGCAGCCTCTTGGGAAGCGGCCGCCAGTCTCTACTGCGCACTGCCAAGAGTGAGAGACACACACGCACGCACACACACTAATCTCTCACACAGTATAGTATATATACGTTCCTTGTTCCTTTTCATTTCATTTCTCTCTCTCTCTCTCTCAGGTTCTTCTCACACAGTATGGACGGGTTCTGCTGTAGCCGCTCTGCACAGGGGGCGGCCCCCCGAACCACCAATCAACTTACCCAAGCCGCCAAATATCGGTAAGCTCCGCCCACTGACAAATACAAACACACACACACACACAGATGAAACACTTCCCCTCTCTCTCTCTCTTCATAGTGTCAATCTTGGGCGGTCGCCAAGCAACCGGGGTGGCCCGTTTGGGCCACGCCCTCCCGTCCTGCACCTACCAGCACATGAAGATGCACAGGAGGATTCTGGGACATTTGTCCTCGGTCTACTGTGTGGCCTTCGACCGAACGGGACGACGCATCTTTACGGTAAAAAAAAAAAAAAAAAAGTGTGTTTGTGTTTTATACTCTTAAGTTTTACACTGTTTCTATACTTGGTTTTCTCTCTCTGTGTGTGTGTGTGTGTGTGTGTGTGTGTGTGTGTCAGGGTTCAGACGACTGCCTGGTGAAGATCTGGGCGACAGATGACGGGCGTCTCCTGTCGACGCTGCGCGGTCACGCGGCCGAGATCGCGGACATGGCGGTGAATTACGAGAACACGCTGATCGCTTCGGCCAGCTGCGACAAGATCATCCGCGTGTGGTGTCTCCGGACCTGCGCTCCCGTCACCGTCCTGCAGACGCACACCGCCTCCATCACCTCCATCCAGGTGTGTGTGTGTGTGTATACACAGCTGTGTGTGTAATAATAGATATGTCTCGTGAGCTCTGGTCTGACTGGTTGTTGTGGTCCTGCAGTTCTCTCCATCCTCGTTGGGTTCGACGCGCTATCTGGCCTCGACCGGAGCCGACGGCATGGTCTGCTTCTGGCAGTGGAACAGCGTCACTATTAAATTATCGTAAGAGAGTGTGTGTGTGTGTGTGTGTGTAAAAAAAAAAAAAAAAACTGCACTCCGTGTATTGTGGCGTTAAACGAGCGGTTGTGTGTTTCCAGAGACAGGCCAGTGAAGTTTGCAGAGCGGTCTCGTCCCGGGGTCCAGATATCCTGCTGCTCCTTCAGTACTGGTGAGAACACACACACACACACACACACACACAACAATAATAATGTTACACAACTGTAAACCGAACATCTTGATTCGATACATTCCATCTCCTGACCTTTGACCTCAGGTGGGCTGTTCCTTGCCACTGGAGGGACGGATCATGTGATCAGGGTGTACTACCTGGGTGGGGAGACTCCTGTGAAGTTGTCGGACCTGGACTCGCACACGGTAAGAGGAACCGAGGGCGAGAGAGATTACGAGACACACCCCTACAGACACGTCTGTTTTTATTTGTTTTGTTTTTTTACTACTGACCACGCCTCCTTGTCCTACTACAGAGGCCACACCTTTCGTAGAACTGACCGACCTGTGGAACTAACAAGCACCGTCCAGGTTACTAGGACTGAAAGGTTATATAGGCCACGCCTTCTTTCATAAAACCAAGGCCATGCCCATAGGCCGCGACTCTTTAGAACCGGTCCATAGACCACGCCTCCTTTTTGTACAACAGGTCTGGACGCCACACCTCCTTTTGTACGACAGGTCCAGAGACCACGCCTCCTTTGCCTTTCACCCGGTCCAGAGACCACACCCCCTTTTTGTATGACCGACCCAGAGACCACACCCCCTTTCGTAGAGCTAATTATTAGATCTAAAGTCTACGTTTCCTTTCATAAAACTTTTTGTTTCTGAAACCTAAAAGCACTCAGGCCACGCCCATGTCTATACATCATTTTACACCGTTTTAAAGTTTAACCTCTTAACATACTAAATAGTGACTGTTTTGTTAAACTGCTGCTGCGTCGTCTTTGTTTCCAGGACAAAGTGGTGGCCGTGCAGTTCTGCAACAACAACGACAGGTGAGAGAGAGCTTCCTTACGCCTGGCTGTTTTACTCTTCACTTTATATTTGGATGATGTACGCTTACTGGTGTGGTGTCTGTGCTCAGTCTCCGCTTTGTGAGCGGCAGTCGGGACGGGACAGCGCGGATCTGGCTCTACCAGCAGCAGGAGTGGAAGAGCCTCATGCTAGACATGAGCACCAAACTGCCTGGGTGAGAAGATTTACATTAATCGTGGAACTCCAGTCTCGTTTCCCAGCAGCTTTTTTTTTTTTAATGTTTTAGTGCCACCTACAGGTCATTTATGTTTACGCGAGCATTCTGTAATACTCAAAGGAATGTTTTTCAAAATATTCTTGCTATTAAATTTTTTGATTGTGTGTGTGTTGTACAGGAGCTCCACTGCATCAGGGGAGGACAAGACCACCAAGCTGGTGGTTACCATGGTAGCATGGGACCGCAGTGACCGAACAGTGGTCACCGCCGTCTCCAACTTACTCCTGAAAGTCTGGAGCTCCACAAACGGCCAGCTGCTCCACGTGCTCTCTGTGTGTGTGTGTGTGTTTTCATTGTGGAAACCAGTATAGAAACAGGTGGGTTGTAGTTTTGACCCTGTGCTTTGATTGCCTGCAGGGTCACGACGATGAGGTCTTTGTGCTGGAGCCACACCCGTTCGACTCGCGCATCATGCTGTCGGCCGGCCACGACGGAAACATCTACATCTGGGACCTCAGCAAGGGCGGCAAAATCCGCAACTTCTTCAACATGGTGAGAGAAACATGCTAATGACGTTCTGGTCTCGGTCACTGCAGCGACACTCGTCTTACGTTGTCTCTCCGTCTCAGATCGAGGGTCAGGGTCACGGCGCCGTGTTCGACTGCAAGTTCTCGGCCGACGGGCAGCACTTCGCCTGCACGGACTCGCACGGCCACCTGCTCGTCTTCGGCTTCGGCTGCAGCAAACCCTACGAGAAGGTGAGAGCTCGCGCGCGCCTCGACTAACAACCGCAGGCCTTTAAACCGGAGACGGCGAACGCACACTCGAACCTGTCGCTCCTGCTTCCGCAGATTCCAGATCAGATGTTCTTCCACACGGATTACCGGCCGCTGATCCGGGACTCCAACAACTACGTCCTGGACGAGCAGACGCAGCAGGCGCCGCACCTGATGCCACCGCCGTTCCTGGTGGACGTGGACGGGAACCCGCACCCTCCGAGCTTCCAGCGCCTCGTCCCGGGACGAGAGAACTGCAAGGAGGAGCAGCTGGTGCCTCAGCTAGGCTACATGGCTAACGGTACACGTCCAGGAGATTTTTTTTTTTATTCCGTGGAACTTTTTTTTTCCCTAGCAAATATTAACCCGCGAGAGTTTAAATGTGTGCGATTTTTGTTTCCTTGTCGTCCAGGTGACGGCGAGGTGGTGGAGCAGGTGATCGGCCAGCAGACGGCGGACGAGGGTCAGGAAGAGAGCCCGTTGGACAGTTT
Source organism: Clarias platycephalus (assembly GCA_030068275.1). Classification (NCBI taxonomy): domain Eukaryota; kingdom Metazoa; phylum Chordata; class Actinopteri; order Siluriformes; family Clariidae; genus Clarias; species Clarias platycephalus. The sequence goes on from JAQQZT010000017.1 coordinate 19,240,429, forward strand.
GATCCGGCAACTTCAGCACCAGCAGGACGAGCAACTCAACTCAGGAAACCAGGCTGCAGGTCCGAACACTGGAACTTCTCTTCTTCTCATATATCTCATATATTTATATTATCCCGCATCGTTTCCATAGCAACAGATCGTCTTTTTTTTTTTTTTTTTTTCCGATCAGGTGACGAGGAAGCAGGCGGTCCACTGTCGCCCCCTAATGTCGGCCTGCGGCGTAGCGGTCAGGTGGAAGGCGTTCGACAGATGCACAACAACGCCCCCCGCAGTCAGATGGCCACAGAGAGGGACCTGCTCGCGTGGAGCCGCCGCGTGGTCGTCAACGAAATCCCCTCAGGAGTCTTCAGGTGCTTTAACAGGAGCGATTGATCTAAACGTTCTAGCTGATGGACGTTAACGTAGGCTAATATGTTAAGGAGGAAAATAAAAGTGTGTGTGTGTTTTTTAGGAAAATGGAGGAGAGTCGAAAAGCTAAAGGAGAACTGGAGCGATCGCTCTACAACATGGAGAGGAAGAAAAAACCCGTTCATGCTACTCGAGTTAGTCACACACACACACACACACACACACGTCCTAAGGATTTAATTTTACAGAGTTCATCCTTTCATTTACTTTCTCTTTCGATTGTGTGTGTGTGTGTCAGACGGACCCTGTTGACGTTTCGGTGCGCTCCCTGCGGAGACCTCAGAGGAAACAGCAGCAGAAGAGACACGCGTATCACACGCGGTCGGCGCGGGAGAGGAGACGAGCGCACACACTCACCGACACGCGTCAGGACAGCCTCAGCGAGTCAGACAGCGAGGCAGAGGTACAAGAGTCACCTGAGCGGACTTTGTGTACTGACACAAGTTACTGACGTCTGAATACTCTCACTTTATTTAAATACAGCGCACTGAGTGAGGAATAAAACACTCACAAAGTGTGTGTGTGTGTGTGTGTGTGTGTAGCAGGAGGAAGATCAGAACGAGAACTCTGACGCTTCCTCTGAAGGAGAATCTCAGTGGGAGAACGCCAGCAGCTCAAGGTCCGCCCACATCACCCGCACCTGAATCCCTTTTTGGAAATCTCCACCCGTCACATCTTAAGCTTCAAATAAGCTCCGCCCACACTTTTTGATCTTTTTGTTTGTTTTGTTTTGTTTTTACAGCGACTCCTCCAGCGAGTATTCCGATTGGACGGCGGACGCAGGCATCAACCTCCAGCCGCCCAAACGACGGCCAACCAGAAGGCCGGCTCGTATCGCCGCGAGCAGCAGCTCTGAGGACGAAGGGGAGGGGCAGAGAGAGGGGGAGGAGCGTCGCAAGAAGAAGAAGAAGGAAGAGAAGGAAGAGGAGGAGGCGGAGGAGAAGAAAAAGAAACCCAAACAAACGAAACAGAAAGTGAGTCACGACGTCCTGAGAGATGGAAATACACAAAAAGGTCTGTGTGTCATTAACATGATTGACGAATAATTTATTAATTAATATCCTGTGTGTGTGTGTGTGTGTGTAGACGGTTCCTGCTGGTGAGCTTGATGAGTGGCTTCCCCCGCCCTGGATAATGGAGACGGTACCCAGGCGATCTCCGTTCCTACCTCAGATGGGGGACGAGGTAACACGCACACACACACACACACAATTGTTTGTTTATTTGTGTACTCCACAACCAAAATCTGACCCCCGTCTCCCTCTTTCTCTCTCTCCCTCCCTTTCTCCCTCTCTCTTTCTTTCTCTCCCTCTTTCTCTCTCTCTCCTTCTCTCTCTCTCTAGTTGATTTATTTCCGACAGGGTCACCAGGCGTACGTTCGAGCGGTGCGTCGTGCCAAAGCTTACAGCATTAACCCTCAGAAACAACCCTGGAACAGACTGGACCTCAGGGTAACTCGGTCTCACACACACACACACACACACACAGGGGAATACTTTTAAATCGCTGCCCTCTCTAAGCAGATTTTGTTATAAAATCAGATGGGAAAGTATCATCGTCCTGATGCATCGTGTGTGTGTGTGTGTGTGTGTGTGTGTGTGTGTGTGTGTGTGTGTGTGTGTGTGTTGTAGGATCAGGAGTATGTGAAGGTGGTGGGTATTAAGTATGAGGTTGGCCCGCCCACGCTCTGCTGCCTCAAACTGGCCTTCCTGGACGCGCTCTCGGAGAAGATGACCGGCGAGTTCTTTAGCCTGAAGTACGTTCACACACACACACACACACACACACACACACACACACACACACACTTAGACATACACTCTTATATACACACACACACACACACACTAATAAAACCTAGCCCAGTTCCACTATCTTAGATGAGATCAACATCAACACGATCCAGATCAACATCATTACACTTCTGTAGGTGATCTGTCTCTCTCACACACACACACACACACACACACACTCTTTCTCACCTGTTCTGTGTGTGTTTAGGTATCACGACATGCCCGATGTCATCGATTTCCTGGTGCTACAACAGTTTTACAACGAGGCCAAAGAACGCAACTGGCAACCGGGTGTGTGTGTGTGTGTCTTAAATTTATTATTAGGAGTTTTTAGGATGCAGATTGTATGAACTCGTCGTGTGTGTGTGTGTGTGTGTGTGTAGGTCAGCGTTTCAGGAGTATTATAGACGATGCCTGGTGGTTCGGGTCACTGGAGAGTCAGCAGCCGTACCAGCCCGAGTATCCCGACAGCCTTTTCCAGTGCTACGCCGTCAGGTGTGTGTGTGTGTGTGTGTTTTCACACTAAAGAACCCTGTCCTTGATGTCTGCAACTCTGATTATTGTTCATGTTTGTTTGTTTGTTTTTAAGGTGGGACAACAGTGAGAGAGAGAAAATGAGCCCATGGGACATGGAACCCATACCTGAGCGAGGCAAGTTTAAACCTGTGTGTGCGTGTGTGCGTGTGTGAGGAAATGCATCCGAATGCTATTAGCGGTGAAACCGACCAATCAGGTGAGGTTTATTATTTGTCCCGCCCACAGCTCCGCTCCCAGACGAGGTCGGCGACAGCGTCCCGGTGACGGAGGAGGAGCTTCAGGCGCTCCTGTACCAACCGCAGGACGGCGAGTGGGGCGCGCACACGCGGGACGAGGAGTGTGAGAGGGTCATCTGTGCCATAGACCAGCTTTTCACACTGGGTATAAAACACACACACGTCTGATGAAAAAAAAAAAAGAATTGAACACATCTCAAATGGTATGGAAGTCTTTTTATTTATTTATCTTTACTTTGTGTGTGTGTGTGTGTGAAGACATAGCGAAGGCGTTCACGTGTCCAGTGGACCTGAGGGATTATCCTCTGTACTGCACCGTGGTGGCGTACCCCACTGACCTCAGTACAATCAGACTGAGACTGGCACAGCGCTTCTACAGGTACACACACACACTCTTGCAGCTACCTGTAGTTTTGGAATCAGACTTGCGCGGTCGCCGCGTTTCTGAAGCCGTGTCCGTGAACCCCTCTCTCTCTCCTCAGGAGGATTTCGGCGCTGATGTGGGAGGTGCGTTACATCGAGCACAACGCCAGGACGTTTAACGAGCCGCACAGCCCCATCGTCACGTCGGCTAAAGCCGTCACCGACGTCCTGCTGCACTTTATCGGGTAAGGGGCGTCACGTTCCGGATACAGATCCATAACGGCGGAGGAATCGAGAGCGCAGGATTTTCATTCCGAGAACAAATACAGCGCCTCGCAAAAATATTCATACCCCACTTTTTGTCACGACACAACAGCAAGCGTGAATCTGTTTTATTAATAATACAGGTAGTCCCCGACTTACGAACATTCGAGTTAGGAATTTCCACAGATACGAACGGACCGCGGTTTTACAAACAAATCGCGGCAGTAGCTCACGTGTATTGTACGCGTAAAAATGGACTCTGCGCTGCACCAGATACCAATATTTACAATTATATACAGTATTTTCAGGGTGTAAGTGAATGTATACAAAGTCCTGATATTGTATGCTCCAGATATCGTTTTGTGTGTGTGTGTGTGTGTGTGTGTGTGTGTGTGTGTGTGTGTGTGTGTGTGTGTTGGAGAAACGAGTCAGCCTCAGCGGTTTCAGTTAATCAGTCCGGGAGCACGATGATAGAAAATGTCTGTTCACCATCAGGACAGCTTTTACAGGACAGAGTTCACAGTCCAATACAGTGGAAAACAGCTCTGAGACAGAATGGCGTCTGGGATTCCCCTCGTGATTTAAAGGCACACAGACAACACTGTTGCATTTGACGTGTGCGTGATTCATTTCTTTAGGTCAAGTGGAGTGGACTAAATTTTTTTATTTTTTATTTTTTTTTTTTTAGTAACCTAACCCTGCTTTAAACTCGACAACCTTATCCTTATCCCTAGTGTGTTCCTCTGGCTTCATGATGCTGTTTGTTCTCTAACAAACCTCTGAGGGCTTCACAGAACAGCTGTATTTATACTGAGATTAAATTACACACCGGTGGACTCTGTTTACTAATTAGGCGACTTCTGAAGGTGGTCAGTTCCACTGGATTTGAGTTGGAACTTTTAGAGTAAAGGGGGTGAATACAAATGCACACCACACTTTTCAGATTTTTATTTGTAAAAAACATTTATCATTTTTGTTCCACTTCAGTTATGCGCCACTTTGTGTTGGTCTGTCACATAAAATCCTAATAAAATACATTTATGGTTGTACCGTGACAAAATGTGGAAAAGTTCAAGGGGTGTGAATACTTTTGCAAGGCACTGTAATTGTGTTATACCATTTTCGGACTTGGATATTTTCTGTCTATAGTTTTACATGGTTTGGTTTGAAATCGTGGACATAGGAGTGACCACTAGGGGGCAGACTTCTGTCAGTGTATGATGTTTCTTGTTTCGCTTTTTAAAGTCAGTGTGTGTTGTTGCAGGGATCAGAGCTGTACTGATATCCTGGAGCTGAACAATAAGATCAAGACGGAGCTCAGCAGCGCTGCTGAAGAAGAGGTAAGAACACTGTGTGTGTGTGTGAGAGAGAGAGCAGCTCATTATCAGAAGACAAAACGTGATGCTATACTGGATGGAAATCATTATTTAATAATTAATAACTAATACTTTAAGGTGCCTTAATGCCTCATTAGATCATGTTGGTTATCATATAGAGTTGAAGCTGATAACATGTGGTTTATAACACCGTTTAAAACTGTTTGTGTGTGTGTGTGTTAGGAGGACGTTGAGGTCGACTCTGACACTCCGGGAACATCGACCGGCCAGCAGGTATTAGTGCAGTTTTATTTACTCTTCAATATAAAACCAAAAACACACAGCACAGGTAAGAAGATAATGTTTTCCTCAGACGCGGGGCGTGGTGCTGGACGTGCGAGCGTGGTACACTCAGTGTAAAGATCTGATCCAGAGGATGATCGCCAGCCCGGACTCCGAGCCTTTCCGCCAACCCGTCGACCTCTTCACCTACCCGGTAACCAACCCTCATCATTCGAACCCCAGCCCCCCCCCCCCCCCAAAAAAAAAAAACTCCCTGGGTCTACATTATGTGTACTGATTCACACCCCGTGTGTGTCTGCGTCTGGCTCCGTCCAGGACTACAGGGACATCATAGACACGCCGATGGACCTGGGGACGGTGACAGAGACTCTGGTCGGCGGGAACTACGAGAATCCCATGGAGTTCTCCAAGGACGTCCGGCTCATCTTCAGTAACTCCAAAGCGTACACGCCGAACAAGAAGTCCCGGGTGAGCGAGAGAGAGAGAGACAGAGACGCGCGCACACACACACACACACACACACACACACACACACACCGATCGTTTCAGCTGCAGACATTGCACTACAGGTAGTCCCTGACATGCAAACAAATTTTGTTCCGGGAGAATGTTCATAAGTTGGATTTGTTCATAACTCGGACAAAGTGAGTCTTATACACCTTTGACACGGAATATACAACATAAATCATACCAATCCACATGACTAAATCTCTGTCCCCTTTCTCCACACTGCCATCATGTGGCCAAAAAACCGTAGCCGCGCCTAAGGAAATGAATCTCACACACATGGTTATCTCTGCGCCTTTAAATCGCTAAGTATTGGTATCTGGTGATATGTTTCCTATCGTGTTTGCCGAAATTCGTAACTCGAATGTTCATAAGTAGGGGACTACCTGTATAATGATTTATTTATTTATTTTTTTAAATAATGATAGTGATTTTCATGTAGATAATTTCCCCCCTTCACAGATCTTCAGCATGACTCTGAGTCTGTCTGCGTTCTTCGAGCATCAGATCATCTCCATCATCTCCGATTACAAGGTGGCCTTGCAGAACCAGAGACGCTGCCAGCAGAGACTAAGCTACAGCAAGAGACTGCTGAACTCCACGCCAGAGAGGTAACACACACACACACACGCACACTAATAGAGTGGAGTTAACTAAATAATTACAGTGAATTAATTGGGTTATGAGATCTTTTGTGAGGTGATTGACGTATCGCCACACTGTTACACACACTTATACCAGTCTCACATCAACCGCCAGCGCTAATTATGTGTGTTAGAAGCCCCGAACTGTCAAGTTTAGTTTTGAGATTTTGGAGGCGGTAACGCATCAAGGTTTCTTTATTATCCTACAGGTGGCGCTCTCCGAACTATTTACACATTTTGATCCCGTGTGGTCAGAGTGAATTATTTGCTAAGTTTGTTTAGAAATAATAATGAGGGCTGACGATGTAACAGATGCGCGCTTCTCAGTAACAATGAAGCTTTGTATTTAATTAGAAGTTAAATGTTAAACTCTTGTATTTAAATTTAGTTAGTAGTGTTTAAATGCTGCGATCCGTTTTTAAGTGAGAAAACTAATGTTATGAAGAAGGAGTTACATTTAATAACTGCCCTGGATTATCACAGTGAGAGCAGGAACTGTCTATCACATCACAAGATAACGCTCTCTCCACTTTCAGTCAGTTTATCTTTAATAATTAATAAGTATTTAAACATTTAGATTTAATATTTCTATAATTCTTACACATATGCGCTGATGTGTTTCTGTGTGTATATATAGTCAATAGATTATACATTACAACTTGGTGTGTGTGTGTTCAGCCCGAAAGGGAAGCCCAAGTCATTGAAGAAAACGCCGCAGCAGCCCCACCCACAACGGTCCTCTCTGTATGAAGGTGAGTGTGAGTGTGTGAGAGAGTGAGTGTGTGAGAGAGTGAGTGTGTGAGAGAGTGAGTGTGTGAGAGAGTGAGTGTGTGAGAGAGTGAGTGTGTGAG
>JAQQZT010000017.1:19308776-19321802 GCA_030068275.1 Clarias platycephalus
ACAGAGACCACACCTCCTTCACCAGGACTAGCACAGAGACCACACCTCCTTCACCAGGACTAGCACAGAGACCACACCTCCTTCACCAGGACTAGCACAGAGACCACACCTCCTTCACCAGGACTAGCACAGAGACCACACCTCCTTCACCAGGACTAGCACAGAGACCACACATCCATCGGGAATGGATGTCATGTCAGTGAATCACAGTGACGTTGTTTCCCTTTGAAGCAGTTTGTATTTGCGTTGTACTGAACTATTTGCACCTGAAATCAAAACAGAAGCATTTTCCCTCGTTAGCGCTTGTCCTTGCTTTGATGATTCATCCATTCTAATCACTTAAAGAACACGTTGATCACGTATCAAGGTCGAGAAGAATGACACGTGTAAGGATGGTGTGGCGTCTGTGATTGGAAAGGAAAATAGATTCAGCATTATACACATTTTCCTCAGATTGTATTCAGTAGTGAATAAAAGCAGTCATGCAGTGTGGTTTTAAACAGACGAGTGTTGGACGAGGACCAGTGTTTTCGTGAAGCTGTATTTTTCCACATGTTGGACCTTAAGACTAATCAGTTGTTAGTACCAAAGTCAAAATTATGGTTTAGATTTAGCTGTTTAAGCAGTTTGAGTCAAAGCGGCACAGATTTCTCGTTATTCTTTATTTAAATAAACCCCCTCGAATCCGTGATCTTTTGGACCTCTGCGACAGCAAGCGATCTCCAGATCCCACACATGCAGGAAACATGCAATTAATTTCCACATCGTTTAAAACAAACTCTTCCCTTCCAGCCGTCTGCTGCATCATAGCGCAGGACATGTAGAGGACAGAGTGATGTAATATAGCACAACTCTCAGTAACACTGCGTGTGTGAGAAAGAAGGAGGGAGGGAAACGGATCAGTGTGGAGCACTGAGAAAATGAAAGTAAAGAGATGTGGGAGTTGTGTGGATTCCTCTGATAAGGTTTCTCACTCTGTCTGTGTGTCTGTGTGTGTGTGTGTGTGTGTGTCTCCACAGAGCAGACAGTAAGAATGATGTTTGTGCAGTGCAGACTTTCTCCAGATTGATGGATGTCCTACAGGAGTCGCGATTCGCAGGGCACGAGCGCTGCCCCAGTCCTCCTCCCGCCACAGACAATGGTACAGAACAAACACACAGCGCCACTAAACAGAAACCATCGAGTCACTTAAGAAAACAAAACAAAAGCATAATTAATATTCTTTCCTCTGTAAAGATGGAACATGTGTAACAGTCATACAATGTCAAAGGTTAACTTCATTACCACACAGAATTTCTTCAGTTTAGGTTTCCGTTCCTAACATTTCTGCCCTGCCTGTTTTCTATAAGAGGAACCGTACAGGTCATACAACCTACAAAGAGGGCGTGGTCCACTTCACAGTCAACGTTTTCTCATATACATACAGTGCTTAATGCTATGGACGTCTCATTTTCTTTTAGTAACAGCACTAAGTTTAGAGTTATTTAAGTTATTTCGGGTTGGGATTGTAAGAACTTTCCACATAAAGCTTCCGCAAGCTTCCAAACAACTCAGTAGTTCATAATGTTGCACTTTATTCATGCTTAAGCCAGACACAATTCTTTAAATATCATGATTTAATAAATATCCTGATTCAATATTTTTTTCCCCAAATTTTGTTACAATTTAAAGAAATTGAATGAAAAAATGTTTTATACCTTAGCTTTATTGACCTGCTTCACACCCGAAATTGAACATGAGTAATTAAATGTAGCTGCCGGATAACATTAGTTTTCTCACTTACAAAACAAGCATTAAAATAATACAAACTCACTTTAAGTTACAAGAGTTTAACATTAAACTTTAAACTAAATCAAACACAAAGCTACATTGTTACTGAGCAGCGCGTATCTCTGTCATTCGTCATTACTATTATTTCTAAAATCGTAAGAATAATAATTCACTCGTACCACACTGGATGCCAGTATGAGAATAGTTTAGAGCACCACCAGTCGGCTTGTGAAAACGGTGACGCTTTACCACCTTAAATGCCTCCGACATCTTGATTGCATGTTGAGCTTCTAACACGGGCACACCTGGCCTCCAACGTGCATTTCTGGACTAATAAGAACACATGGTGTGGTGTAAGCCTGTGTAATGAGTGTGTTTCAAGACTAATTCACTCATAGAGTTTTGATAAAATGGCCAATCTGAGGCTTGTTAACTCGCACAACTTTTGGTAATATTGCACCATTCGGATGCTCGTGCCCTCTGCTCAGAATCGGTTATATCCGAGGCTGAACGGTCAAGGCTGATCGACCGGTGCAACTTTACTATGATAATAAACCATTTAAAAATCCTCAATGTGGCGATACATGAATCAGCACTCACATGAATCACAGTTCATAACTGAATCTCTATGAAGTACCTACACACGTGAAGTCTTCATTAATATCAAATGCTCTAAATACAGTCTTCATAATCAGGAGGATTGAAATTTGACTGGCCCATTAATTACGAACCTGCCTTGTATGAGAACGTTCTTTCTAAAGCAGGACAAAGTCGCTGCATTGCAAAGTCTTGCTGCATCCTGGTGTCCTGTGGGAAAATTCTATGTCTGGTCATTTGCAATGCCATTCATGTCTGATGCTGCATTCCTTTAAAGGCTGGCAATCCTTTGCAGGATTTATTGAGTAAGTGTAGCTTACTCCAAGCTCTGTAGCGAGAGCTCAAAAGCTTCCATGCAAGTATATATCTTCCTTCTTCCTGAATTTACCCTGATGATGAACAGGGACTTAAATTTTTCACTCTGGAGTGTCTGTAATTAGGGCTATTTACTCCTACTCCAGGAGAGCCTGACATCATGCTGATATTTCGACTTTATTACCACACGTTAAATTCTGTTATTTCCTTATTTAATAACCCGGTCATGTAATATTCTCTGTGTAACGTTCTCAAATGAATTAGCGTCTTGACTAGCACAGAGAGAGATCGAGAGTGAGGACTGTTATATAAGGAAAGATGTGTTAGGACCATCAAATCCCATTAAAACCGCATTCAAATTGTAATTACATAAATAATTTAGCATCCAAATGCGTTTAAATATTAATTAGCCTATAATGTTATACTGCCACATTAGCAGTTCTGCTACACCATGCAATCACTTTGCATAACAGCACGGAGAGCGAAAAGTGTGATTTTCTTAAGAACTCCCCATCAAAGGATCTATTAATAAATTTAAATCTAGGTTTTGGTGTGCACATACCACAAGAGAAACTTCACATTGTATAGTAATTGATCTAACTTAAGCTTTTCTTTATTTCTATTTTAGACTCACACGATCATCTCTCTGACAAGTCGCATGTCCTGACACACTGTGACTCGAACGAGGCTCCTCTTTTATCCCCACCCACTCTGGATTCCACCAGTCAGACAGCTGAAGTTCCCTTCAGTGTGACAGACCTGCACGATGACTCTGTCTCCAAAGCCACCTCCCTTTCCTCCCTCTCTTCCTTCTCATCTCTCTCCTCCCTCTCATCCATCACTTGCTCCAAGCCTGTGAGTCCCTGGTCTGTGCCTCAGAGCTGTGACAGGCCACCCCTTTCCAGCATGGACTCTGGGGGAGGGGACTGCATAAGTTGTCTACTTCCTAAGAACCAATCATGCGAGTCTGTTCTTGGGTTAACCTCTGATTTCCAGTCCTGCCCTTCCTCCAACATCAGCATGCAGTGCCTCAGCTCTGCCACCACTGCTGGCCGGTATGGTGACCAAGTGCTATGTTCTGATCAGTTGCTTAGTGGTCCCACCCATACAGCTGGAGTCAACGAAAATGCAGAAGAAGGCAAGTCAATGCGAGAGAGCGAATCAGATGATGACCCGACCTCTAGGAGTATATATGAGAGCCTGGGGGAGGAGGCTCAAGACTGGAGCTGCCTGGAGTCCCTGATTAGCGAGAGCCGAATGGAGCTGCTAGACTTGTGCTCCCGTAGTGAGCTGGCAGTCAATCTGTTTTGTGAGGAAGATGTGGAAAACTACATGTTCCAAGATGAGGAGTCAACTCTGGGTGCAGATGTCTGTTCGCTCAAAATTCGCTATGAGTCTTACCCAGATGTGGCACAAGAACGGACTGAGGTCCCTCTGCAAGATGAATCCCAGTTAGGCTTTTTCCCCACTCTACCTTGTAGCAGAACAGAAAGTTTGCAAGACAAGTTGGACCAATCAAGTGAGGACAAGGTGGAGGACCCGACAACTCCAAACAGCAACTTTCTTTTTGACCTTAGTAACTCACCGGAGGATTCTGGTGAGTTCAGTGATGACAGCTACTGCACGGGGTCATCCCCAGACACGTGGCAAGCTCAACAACCCCATGGGCAACTATCCAGGGAGAATTCTAGTTCCTCCAGTCAGCTCAGCTATCGTCTTCGTGCCAAGAGGAAGGTTGCTTTCCGAGAAGACTACCTGTATGACGTAGACTCCATAGAGAGTGAGCGGAACGCAGAAAAATGCAAGAAGCTGTCGGTCGGACCTAAGAAAGAGTGGGATGATGACTGGTGCCCAAAGAAGAGGCGCCGGTCATGTCGAAAGGAGCCGCCAGTGATCATTAAATACATCATCATCAACCGCTTCAAAGGTGAGAAGCATATGCAGGTGAAGTTGAGTAGAGTGGAACCTTCAGTCACAATGGTGAATCTAAGTCCAGATACCTTACTGCACTATGAAAAACTGGCACCTCTGAAGGCCTACTGGCAGAAGAAGGAAAAAGAACAGCAGGAGCAGAACTTAGCCACTCCAGACAAAACCAAACGCCTCAATGGCTGCAAAAGGCCACCGAGCACTACCCCTAAACGCAAACAAAGGAGCGCAAGACTCAGGATTCAGCGGGTCCCTGCTGTAGAGACTCCAATCCCCAGCCACACTGCTGCTGCCTTGTGCAACAATCAACACGAAATGGCTGTCTCAGTAAAAAGCACAGAAGACCTACAAACAGCTGCAACACGTGATGCCTTGGACAAAGTAGAGACAGGTAAAACTACACACCCAGCCAGGGCTAAAAGCAGAACTCAAGAGAGAGAGGAGAGGAGAAAACTAGATAAAACAGTGAAGTTAAAGAAATTCAAAAGTGAAGCCAGACTGAGGGCTAAAAAGTTACAGGAAGCACAGAAAGAGGAAAACCCCACTGCCTCTGAACTTACAGAGCTAAGTTCTTGTTTACCAGAAAACCTTAGTGACTCTTTGGAAAGTAATCTTCTCACAAATGAGACCTCGGTTGAAAAATGCACTTTGACGCCCACTGCCCCTGGGACGAATGAGAATGTGGACCTCCTGCCTGGTGGATATCTACAGACTCTTCTGGAAGCTTCTGATTCTTCCAGCAATGCCAATGTCACATATTTTTCCACAGACCAGCAGCAGACAGGGTTGCTACCAGTTGCGGCCCCCCTGCAGCCAGTTCAAACTTGTGTACTTTCCCCTCCTTCAGAATCTGAGCTCCCACACTCACCCCAGCCTCTCAGTCACATCCCAAACCACACATCATTCCCTGAGACCGAGCGCCCTGAACAAACCTACCCTGTCAACTGGCCTTCCCAACCCACGGTTGAGCAGCTTTCATTCTCTCCCGACATCCCAACTCAGTCCCCAGTCATGCCATCTGGCTTTCCCAGGCCAATGCCCATACTAGCAGGGGATGGCACAACAGTGACAGGGTATAGCCAGGTACCACTGGGTACCTGCAGGATGGCTTTCGATGAACCACTCTTGCCAGAAACCCACTCGGATTCCGATTATGGGCGTAGCCCGGTAGGATCGCGAGTTGAAAATGGCATGGGCCGACTCGTCAGCTTTAACTCTCTGGGATCTCTTTCTGCAGCTTCAAGCAACTATAGCTCTCTTAGTCTGAGAGACGGTGAAAGAGAAAGAGAAGAGGAGATGAGCGAGATCAGCGATGGTTTCCTTTCACATTGTAGCCCTCAGCTAGTTCTACAGCAGAGCCTTGAGGAGATCACGCCACTTCGAGAGTCCACTGACTTGCTTGACATATCAAACTTCACCCCTGACAAGTTCCGTCATTCCTCTCTGTCTGAAATGTCCCCACCTGACACGCCTAGCCCTTCACCACAGCTCCTGGGGAACTGTGGCAAAGGGGGAGGGTTTCTAGAAGGGACAGGGGCTAATGTGAGGTGGAGCTGCAGCACAGTCCCACAAGTCGAGCAAGATGCACCACAAAAGACAAGCCAGTTACAAACTTTTCAAGAGGAAGATGACGAAGAAGGACTTCAAGGTCTTAAGAGGTCTAAAAAGAAGGGAGGAAAGCATGGACAAAGCACCAAAAAGACCAAAACTCCCAAGGCGGCAAAGGGTGAGAGGGTTAAGCTCCCAAAACAGGGTTCACATTCTGCTAAGAAAATCAAGGGATTAACAGAGGGGAAAGCAGCTAAAGGTGAGAGAAAGATAGAAAGTGGAGCGCCTTCTCCAACACCCTCTTTGAACATGATAGGGGCTCAGGGGGACTGGCCGAACGCTGGAGCGCTTTCAGATGATGATCAGGGTGAGTTCCAAGAGCCATCAAACATCCTGTCCAATATAGTCTCCGGCATGGCAGAAGTGCAACGCTTCATGCGGGCATCAGTGGAACCACTTTGGGGACCTTGTTTGTCACCAGGGCAGCATGCTCTCCAAAGCCAAACATTGAAAATACTTGGTAGCAGTGCTGACCTTAAGAAACGAGGCAGTGCATCAGGGGCAAGCAAGGGGAAGAAAGGGACAGGGCGTGATGGTAAGACCTCATCGAAACTTCTTGCACCTGGCTTCTTTCCCCCTATCGGTTTAGATTGCCTCCCGCTTCCTCACCGGCCTGCCCACAAAAAGATGTACCGTCACAAAAGCACCACAAAGTTTGCCCGTGATGAACTTTTAGCGGGTAAAAGGGACATTAAAGGAGTTGCGCTGGCAGCTTTGGTAGAGAAACAGAGGTAATATTTTCTCTTTGCAAAGTACCCATGTCAATCCTTGTTTCCTGTTGAATCCTTCTGAGCCACCACCGCCGCCACCACCACACACATTTCAGAGCTGCATGGCACTGAAAAATACCCACAGTCCTTTGCTTGCCCCACAGGAAAGTGGGTACACCCTGCATGACAGCCCTGCTAAGCTACCTACTGACTAAGTGGAGTCACTCTATCACAGCTGCATCTATCTACCATTTTGCTGCTTGGTTGCATTTTTTTAATCAGTTTGTATTTATTTGATTTTTTTTCCCGATTTTTTAAAAAGAGACAATGCCTTGAAAGCCACCTTAAATCATACTCGGGTGTACATCTATGGCGGGGGATTTTTTCTTCTCTCATCACAGGTCAAGTGTTCAATCCGTGTAACACTGTTGTTTAAACAATCTCATCACCTTGCAAAATGGTTGCCTTCTGTTGTTCAGGGGTCAAAGGTTGTTTTTTTTGTTTTTGGTAGTATTCCCTTCATTAAAGTATTTCAGTATTACTGTTCCGGCCATTGGGAAAGATGGGTTTGGGAACTCCAAGGGTCACGCATAATCGGGAAAAGACATCTAACTTTTGTACAAGACACTCTTGTCTTAATGTAATAGCTGTCTTTAGTATTATTTACGTTTATTTACAGTTCGAGTATTGAGGGTTCGGTCGCCGGTGCCATAGGCTGACCAGAGTCCTCTCTGCCAGTATCGAAAATGCTGTTGTACAGGAACATATGCACTATTTACAAAATAAGATTATATCAAACATGTTTAAAATGAACGTGCCAAAATATGAACAATTAAGTGTACAGAACATTTTTATCTACATAATTAAATATTTGCTGTTTTTTAATGTGGTGGTGGTTGTGGGAATGTATGTGTGCGGTAATGGGGGGGGGGGGGTCGGGTTGGAGAATAATTTCGGATTTTACTGTTGTTACATATGCAGACATCGGTCCGTGGAGTCTTCTGTACAATCGGGGAGAACGATATCATTGTTCCGTTTCGATTTTTTTTTTCTTTCCATAGTTTTGTTTAATATTACATTCTTGGCGAGTTGCAAAACAGAAAGAGAGCCGCAGAGCGGAAGATAGAGCGAAGACGAAATGCTGTAACATTGTAACTACGCATGTGCCAAATACGAATTATTTAATATTTTATCGCAGTTTACACTATGATATATGACACGACGACGTGTTTTTTTGTTTCTTTGTTTGTACCTATTTCGCAGGGCAGCGTTTTAAACCTACACTGAAGAAAAGCTATTTTGGGATTTAAGCCTGCTAGCTAATTTTAATCTACATGATTATCATAACTCGATACTTGAAGATATTTCTACGATACACGATATGAACTGCCAATAAAACATTAGTGCCAAATAAAACAACAACAACAACAAAAACTCATAATATTTTAATACTATCTGTATTTGTACATTTTTAATAGTTTTAACCAGTTTAACACATGGCCGCAAAAAGGTACATCTTAATATTCATTCTACTTAACATTACAAGATGATTATGATTGACGAATTGACTTTAGATTTATGAAATTGTTATTACGTCCGTATCTCTACTGGCTAGCCACCTTACACCAACTAATGGTAGATGTTACATTAGCTAGCTAAATCTAAACTCGAAATGTTAGCTAACGAAATGCATTAGCTAAACAAAACATTTAGTTAACTTTCTGTATTTTTATTTTGGACATTTTTTTGGTCACAGAGAAAGGAATAAAGCAAAAATGCCGTTAAACTGTTAACATAGCTATAATATTAGCACATGCCTAGTTAAACATGATCTGAGTCGTTGTTATGAGTGATGTAGCGAGTTTAATACTACAACCTGTACAGAGATAGAACCGACCTGGCAGGAACTTACCATAAAATCAGATCAGTGTAGATCGTGAAAGGGTAACTTAATGACCTTCATGACTCCGCTTTTCCCAGATGAACACTAATAAAAAACGATCGGTGGGAGCTTTCACACTTCGGTTTTGTAGACAACAAGACCAAATTATTTTTGACCGTTATTTTTTTCATTTAGTATTGTTTTTTTTTTTTTTTTTTTTTAAAGTGTTGCTAGCGATGTGCATGCATAACCATGATATTCAAGCATGCGGATGCCCTTATTTAGCATCTTTCTTTTTTGTTCGTTTTTTTTCCTCTTGCGATGTTTGAATGTTATTTAATGTTTACAAGAAAAAAATAATGTGAGTACCCCTGCATTCCTTCTTAGTGTTGTTTTTTTACTTTCTCCTGTTATTTATGTTTTTTCTTTTTTTTTTCGAGGGAACTACAGACTTCTAATTTTCCCTTGTAAAGAAATCTAAAATGCAGCATTTGCATCGACTACAAAGTTAGTCAAGGAACCATCCATGTGCCATATTTACGAATGTATTACACCTTTCATGTTTTTTTTGTTTTTTTTCATTTTATTTAACACAACTTTTTTTTTGTTGCCTTATTTCATTTTCATCACAAGAACAGACCTGTTTGTATCATCAGATATCTTTGCCAGGAGGATTATTAAAACTCTTGTTGTAGGGGGAAAAAAATTTAACAACCTGTATATTTTTCATCGTGCCAATTTGTAACATATTTTCTAAGTGTATATTTTTCTTAGAAAGTGCTGTGAGGTCGTTTCTTGATGTGGCTTCTGTCCTTTTTGCCTTTCAGGCAGTGAAAAAGGTCACCGAATTATCATGGGATTTTTTTTTTTTTTTTGTCTTGAAGCCAAAAATTGTAAAAGACAAAAAAAATCCTGTGGTAAAAGAGAAA
The DNA here is from genome assembly GCA_030068275.1 of Clarias platycephalus. Lineage (NCBI taxonomy): Eukaryota > Metazoa > Chordata > Actinopteri > Siluriformes > Clariidae > Clarias > Clarias platycephalus. Next base: position 19,318,517 of record JAQQZT010000017.1, read on the forward strand.
AAGCTGTGGCTTTGTTGAGTTTTGTTATTGGACCAATCTTATTGTGAGAGTGTTGTGCTCTAGTAAATCAATTACTAATTAAAGAAAAGAAAACAACAACGAAAAACAGACAGCTAATTAATGACACTAATTTGTGATTTAATCTCTGTTTTATAGATTTTAATGTAAATTATTCTAGTATTTTGTTTCTGTTGTATCCGTTTCAAAGGTTTAAATATTTGTGAACCAGCCTGTATGGTGAAAAATGTAATATTGGTAACTGGAGTTTTGTAATCATGTTTATGGAATAAATATAAATTTCAAAAAATCCCTTCGGTTACTAGTTTCGTGAAATTAAGTCAAGTCAGATAAAATGATTTGCTTTTTATTCATGTTTTCTTAATATTTTCACTTTGTCACTAACTACAGTATGGTTCTAGTAATCATTTTCAGATCACTTTTTCCGACAGCAAGATTCGTATGTGCGATGCTGACGATCTTATTCCTACAATTTTGCTAAGTAACTTTGCACTGCACCTCATTTACCAAGTAAATAAATAACATTGTGTGTAATGTTTTTTTGCAGCCTAAACGAAGCAAAAGATTTTATTGATATTTACAGTATGTGCAGTATTAATAAACACCAATAAACCACACTTAATGCATTTATAGCATTAAATTTATATAACAGGTTTACATTAGATACTATATGCCTGTGAACAATTTGCACAGAGAATTGATTCACATCCAGCATTTTGATTTGAAATGTAAAAAATCAAATAAAAAAACGAGGCAGTTAGCAGTAAATTCATCATAAAATGATCAGGTAACAGGGTTAGATAAAGATAATTTAACAGAAACGATTACATGCTAAGGAGCCATTCTGCATTTCCTCACCAGAAACATGTTTTAATATGAACTTTATATTTTATCTACATCTTTTTTTGTGTGTCTTTTTTGTAAGGTGATTTTCCGCACAGCATGCTAGCATGGATAAATTTAGCCGATGATTCAAATTCAAGTTATTCAAGTTCAACCCGTAAAGCCGAGGTCCAAAATGCATCTAACGTAACTGATCGTGTCACTCATATTCTCGCGAGATTAGTTTGTCTTGCTAATCTTCAAGGTCATTACTGCAAAGAGAAAAATAATGTTTATTAAAAAAAATAACATTTAAGTGTAAAATAATTAATAAATGAAATAATGTTATGTGACAACAGGTAGCTGTAAGTTGTAATTAGCTAAATGTTTTTTTCTGTGGTTATGTTATGAGCTTGATTTTTACTTTCATTTAATTAATAGTTCATTATTGTTATTGTTATGCTAATAAGCTTAAAAAAGATATTTAGCTTTATAAATATTTGTGCATATGACTCGACCTGATCAGTAATCGGTTAGCGCTCAGTGTTGCTTGGTCTTTTCAGAGGAAAGTAGCTGATGCATACTGTAGTCTAGAAGTCTCTAGATGACATCATAGGTACATTTTCATATTTATTAATGTCACTGTCTTTTGCATATCAGACATATTTTCTGGAGACACTTGGTATAGAACAGATTTGACTAGAAAAGTGTTTAATAAGGATAAAATATAATCGATTATATGGATAATGTTTTTGTCTCTTTATCTCTTTTGCTCGCCCCCCCCCCCTCTCCCTCTTGGCTCCATTACTCGAGGTGATTTCGTGTTTCGTGCTCTATTATACATGGTCCACAGAGCGACGCCCCCTGCTGAGCTCAGACTCACAGAATGAACATACACACACCTGGTGTGGAAAAGCGACCTCCAGAACCCTGGTATAACCTTCGACTTCATTCAGATACACACCGGGCTGATGTATTTGTGATGCGTCACGTATCGCAGATCTCTTTCTCTGGGTCTGGTCGTGTCCGAGTGCCGCGCCGTGCAGGGTTCTGTAGTGTTTCAGCAGGACCCAGAGTCGCTGTGTGGGTGTCGGCGTGTGGGCGCTGGGTCCGGGTCATCTCCGTGGTGAAGAATTTTAATTTCAAATGAAATGAAAGTTGTTTCAAAGAACAGGCTGGAGGCGAAGCATGGAGTGAACTTTAATTCCTTTGGATTTGTCATGTTTATGGCTTATCAGAGATTAACGAGACGAGCAGGGAGCTGACACGCTGCATGGTTCGGGGTGATTAGCGAGGAGCGGCCTTATTTGCTTTTACAGTTTGCGCGCACTCTGTCAGGTTACTCTGCCCACCCTGGCAACCTTGAGGATTTCCTTAAACACCTTAGATACTTAGATACCAGTGTTATAATGAGGACATGTGATCTAACACTAGACCAATAATCATGAATTTGCTTTAAGGGTTTTTTTTTTTCACATTCTGCGGTATTTTGAGATATATACACAAAAATATATACACAGTGTCGCAAAAGTCTCCGTACACAGGGATACTCTCGATCTAGCCATGAAAACAAATTTAGAACGTTCTTCATTTGTCGAAGGCATTCTAAACTAAGCATATTAGACTAGAGGTTCACCCGCGGCTCCACCCACATGCAGATCCTGATGCCTGCGTGTTAACATTGCCTGTGAGTGGAGTGTTCGGTCAACTCGCTGCCGCTCTGCTGCAATGTTTCAGGGGCCTTTATTTCTGCCTGTCGTATGTACCGGCGCTGTGTACAGTCTGAAGTCCGATCCTGAGTTTCTGACGTCTGACGTATCCGTCTTCACCGCAGATGACGCTGACTGCCGTTACATTCTACATTCTACATTCTACATACAATTATAATTGTATACACACACACACACACACACAACCACACAAATATAATTCTGGGCCTGTCAATAAATAATGAATAAATAAAAAAAATTAATAAAAAAAACACTCATTGTCAAGCTTTATTTGTTGTTGGTGATGTCATGATTTCTGCTATTCTTTAATCGCTATTTATTTGGCAGTTCAATTAATAAATATTACATACATAATCTTTCATTATAAAATATTTTTCAACACTACACTATTATTGACTATTTATGCTACTTTTTCTTTATGTTTTTTGTGCTGATTAGCATAAAGTTTTTGCCGGTACATCTATTTCTATGTTAGTTATTTTATTTATATAAATAAATGAAAGGTTTTGTCTGTACATCGGAAAACTCGCTTTTTCAATGATATCTTTACGTTTCATATATTGGTGGACCCAAAACTTCCGTCTCAGAAAATGTTCTGTCTGTCTGTCTGTTTGTCCAGTCAGACAGAATTTACTGAACCTCCTGCAGTCCTTAGATCTCTGCCTGAAGTTTAATCTGCACCATCAGTGAATCTACATGTGGAGTAAAAGTGATGT
>JAQQZT010000017.1:19412010-19430467 GCA_030068275.1 Clarias platycephalus
ATCCCTGCTATCCGTTATCACCCAGATGAGGATGGGTTCCCTGTTGAGTCCGGTTCCTCTCAAGGTTTCTTCCTATTGCTATCTCAGGGAGTTTTTCCTTGTCACAGTTGCCATCGCCCTCGGCTTGTTCATCAGGGACTCATCTGATGATTATGACCTATACACCTTTTTCACCTTGTCCTGAATTAGGGCATGAGGCGAGGTACACCCTGGACGCTGAAGGTGCTAGGCCACAGTGCTAACCACTACACCACCGTGCCACCTATATGTACATTTATTTTAAGGTAGCAAAAAACAAGCAGGTGCGTCTTACTTTTGAACAGAATCAGTCGCATATCCGACATCCAGTACATGTTCTTGTAAATGAACCGTTACCATGGAAACAGTGCACTAATAGCCATCAACCTGTGCTAATATCAGAGCTGCTGTTATAGAGAACTAATCAACACCTTCTGACCAATAAGGATACAGCGTTACAGCCGTGTGAACCCGAATAACTCCGATCCTGACGCTTGTGTTGTTTACATTCAACAAGGCGTCTAAAATTAACGTGACCGTTCGGCTTAACCGTGGTGAAACGTCAAGATGGTAAGGCTGCAGCGAATGATTCATATCCTAAGGAATAAATACAAATTGCCACACACACACACACACGCACCTTCGAACTGGAACTAATGGATTGTGAGCGAGTAACTATATGTATGAATCCTGGAAATGGCTGCGGCGAATTTCAATAAATCTCCGGCACCCGCTGCCCGTGAAGCTGCAGGACGTGAGACGAGCTATTCATTAATATTAATGTCGACTCCCTTGCTCTGCACACTTTCTGATCCGGAAAGTCTCGTGTCTCTAACGCACTTAACACTCGAGTACTTCCCAGATTCACTTCTAAGACGAAAACAAAAGCTAAATCTTTGGTGGTTTTTATCCCTGAAAAGTGATCCGAGTTCGACTTTGACCTCAGACGTGGTTTCGGTGTTTAGGGAGTGCTGATGCAGAGGAAGTGGCACACCTACACACACCGACCTATCCACCAAGCCTCACACACACACACACTTATATCGTATTTATTATCTACTCTCAGCTCCTCTTTCATTTCACTTTCATATGCAGAATAAACTTCTCGATCCCAGCACTGCGTTTGGTCTAATAAAGTAAATAAATAAACAAGTTATTATTCATGCAAATGTAAAGAATCTTCTACAATAGTACAAGGGAGACGACCTTCGCGATATGCATAATGTTATCGAAAGTTCAGTAGAAAATGTACAGAGTGACCGTCTACTTAATCCGCTCTGGCTGTTTAGTTCAAGTCAAGTCGGCTTTTATTGTCATATACAGTTCAGTACACGGTGAAACGAAACGACGTTCCTCCAGGACCAAGGGGCGACATACATACATCATAAATTAACAAAAACTAACTATCCAACTAAGAAACGTAATTAGCTGACAAGCCGAGACAAGACAGATCTAAAGAGACACAATGAAGCGCTTGTGTAAACGTGCAAACAAGAGTGGCAAAGTGACAATGCAACAACATGACACATTTCAACACTTTGTGGTGATGAGGTGATGAGTTGAAGTAGTGGGAGGAGAAACAGTTAGCAGTAAAACATTCCTTGTAAGTAGCAGCGAAGATAAAAGAGCTTTGTTCAAATAAGTAATGAATATTGTGCAAACGAGCATTTTACGGGTTGGTGTTTACAATTGTTAGACGCTTGTTGATTCGGAGGATGAGACGCTTGTTGATGATGTCAAATTCTACATGTTTTAGAACGGTTTATCAAGCGGACCTAAGTATGCTATGTTGATCCGTACGGTGCAGAGTGTTCTCATTACGCATTAGTCTGAAAGTGCATTTAGTCCACAGATGGCTGAAACCGTCTCACATGAAGCCTATTTTATAATAATAATAATAATAATAATAGTATTTAATAATAACAATATTATTATTATTAATAATAATAACAATAACAACAACAATAATAGTATTTAATAATAACAATAATAGAAATAATAATAATGATAATAATAATAATAATAATAATATGTAATAATAACAATACTATTAATCATAATAATCATACTATTTAATAATAATAATAATAATAATAATAATAATATTAATAATACTAATCATAATGTTTATTATTATTAATAATAATAATAATAATAATAATATTTAATAATAACAACAATACTACTACTTCTACTACTACTAATAATAATAATAATAAACTCTGGCAACATGGTACAATCTGTATTGTGTATAAGTATCAACAATTCTTGTCCACATGTGTATGAAGTTTATTAAGTTTACTTTCACATTGGGACACTTGTTCTTGTGTCCAGTGCGGCCAGTGTGTATTATACTGCATATGATTAAAAATGAAATCACACACACACACACACACACACAGGAGTTTCACCTCTCCAATTAAACACATTTTCTTTCTGTTTTGAGTCCGAGTGGTTAAAGTGGTGAGCACATTTAGAATATTGAGACACCGTGTTGCTAGGCAACTATTTAATAAGGTTAACAGTTTAGCTAGTTAGGAAGCAGGCATTACCTGTTCTCATACAGACACACACAGAGTGTACTAAACAGACCCATGTGTGTGTGTGTGTGTGTGAGTGGGACTCCACACATTTCTCTCAGGTTTGTGAAAAAAAGGAGAGAAAAAACCCCCTCTATAACGCTAAAAGGACAATTAGCGATGAGCGGAAAGCTAGCTTCCATGGGTTCCCACTGTAATGGAAATCTAAACTGTCAGAAATGTTTAAGTGGTATTTAAAGAACAACAACAAACAAACAACAACAACAAAAAAAATGAAGTATGTCGCAGATACAGTAGTAGCGTAATCTTAATGCTAGTTGACATGGATGCTATTTATTAATTGTGTGTTTCTTCACCAGATAGAGTCAACATTACTCTGCCCCAGCACTAATTCTGTTATGTGGTCGCGAGTGGTAAAAGGGAGGAGGATGCCGTCTGATCCACAGACAAGCGGCTACTTCCTGTGAGAGCGCATGTGTGAACATGAGTCTTCCTGATTTCTGTATCACTTCTAAATTTATGAGCACTTACGTCCTTACCGATGTCAACATCTACTACGGGGAGTCACAGAGAGTTTACCAGGACGAACTAACACGCCGTCGTTTTTTTAGCAGGATTAGCTAAGTGTAAAAGTGTGTTCAAGCGTGCGAGTGTGTATGAGTGAGATACGTTGATGCTAAAAGTTGTGTGAGGATGGAAGAGCTAGCGATGTACCATGGGGCGATCAGTAAAGAACGGGCAGAGACGATCCTGGGAGCCACCAGGCGAGACGGAAGCTTCCTGATCAGAGACAGCGAAAGCGTCCAGGGGTCCTACTGCATCTGCGTGCTGTATGTAACACTTTTACTCCTTTACACTCACATATACATTATACACACACACACACACACACAGACACACCCACATACATACATACACAAACATACATACAAAGTAGTAACACACCATACTGTCTGCCACTAGTCTAGTTCTAGTCGTCCCTGTGCAGGTGATGTCACTTATAATTTCTCACTTTCTGTGTCCGTCTGAACAGTCGTGCTAATTGGAATTAGTTAATGGATGGAATAAACACTGCATGTGGCACGACTTTCAATTTCTGTAGTCAGCGTGGCCAACTTGACCATGCCCAAATCTAGGGAGAACTCAAGTGCATGAATTCATTTCTATACATGATCTTTAGGAAGCGATGAAGCAGGCATGGAATGAGGAAGTGACACCAGTACTGCAGACGTCTTACTGACTCTTCGGCCAGCCGGATCCAGCCGGTTCTGAAGACTAGAGAACTTTATACTAAATACTGATTGTTGTAGAGTGATTTCATTCCATAAAAAATTAACTTCAAACAAAAAGACTAGGTGTAGCTCAGGGGTTAAACCATTGGACTACGGAACAGAAGGTCTCAGGTTCAAGTCCCACCACCAAGGTGCCACTAAGTCCCTTAAACTGATCAGATGTATAAAGACGTAAAAATGTACAGTAAGTCACTTTGGATAAGGGTGTGTGCCAAATCATGAAATGTAGAATGCCGTTTCCAAATCGTGGTGTTTCCTGAAGAACCTCGTGAGACAGAAGGTGCTGTGTTGAGATTTCCACATGGAGAATGTCTGGCTACATTTTGCACACATCCTAAAGTAGGTCAAACCGTGTAAAGTGGTGATAAGTTCGATATTATTTTACTTCATTTATATTAAAAAAAACTTTATTAAAATTTTGTATTTAATAAAAAAAATTAAGGTTTGATATAAATGTCCGAGGTGTGAGGTGTTCGCCGAGGCTGCGTTCGTAATCTCACTCTGTCTGAGACTGATTTAACGTCTAGTTAGTGAAATCATACTAGAGAGAGAGAAAGAAAAAAACAGTGTGTGTCAGCAGTGTTGGTGAAACAGACTGGTGTAAAATGTGGACCTGGACACCACGTCCACATCACTGTCTCCAGCAGCACAACGACACAATGGCAACCGGGTAACCGGGTCTCCTCCTGCAGCATGCAGAGCTCCACCACCTTTCCGGACAACGTCACGGTAGTAAGACAAGCTATATTACACAACGGATGACAGTTTAGCTGAAAGATTTTATTAATTTCTGATTTCACTGCCTGTGTGGGGAAGTCCTAATTAAACTTGAGCATGTCCAAGTCACATGACTTTAAATTAAAAATCCTTAAAATTATTCTCGAAAGACAAAAAGAATCAGAAAACTGTGGAGAAAATAAGCTTTCTTATGATACCAAGTTAGTGTACGTGTTCAAAAATAAAATCCCCCGATGTACAGGATATTGTTTTAAATATTGTACAAAATGAATCACTTCCTTGTCCGCACGATGCTTTAAAAATGAGTCATGATTATTTACATATAAAAAAAAGCATTCATTAACCACTAGGAAAAGTGACGCCTCATTTCTAACTTTAGTATCCAACCCAAATTAAAACTGTAAAAAACAGGGCAAAAAAAATAAATAATAAAGGCTGCACTGTATGTGTGTGTGTGTGTGTGTGTGTGTGTGTTCCCCCATTTCATCATTCATTTCAATTTAATAAAATAAAAAAAAACAAGTAAAACGTAAAAACAATGATTACATTTTAATGAGAATTTATTTCCTTAGTACGTCTAACACTTTCATTGATCAAATAATTTAATATCACTAAGGGACTCATACTAAGGAAAATTGTAAAGCTATACTTATATTCAACAATGATTAACTAAAGTTACACACACTTTATTATTTATTTATACTTAATCAAAAGTAACTTTAATACTAAAGTAATATACAAAGATATTAATATTACAACACTACACAACTGAACAGGAGCGATATTTAAATTACACAAAAACTTGGCTGTAACTATGAGGGGTGTTTGAGTCAAACCCTGATGCTGGCGGTCACACTCACCTCACCAGCCCACATTTTATAATGTTTGGAAATTGACAGACAATGCAAAGGTTGTACAATATGTTTGAAAACATAAAGAAAACAACAACAACAGTACAAACTAAATAGAAAAAGACAAAAATAAAATGTTGTGTCGACTCTAAGTGAATGTAATTCCATACGCAAAAAAAGTGTCTCTGCTGGAACCCTGACTACAAGGAGAACTGGTTCCGGTTCTTTCAGTGGAACTATCAGTACAGAGCAGTCGATACATTTACATGTAGGCATTTGGCAGACGCTCTTATCCAGAGCGACTTACATTTTTATCTCATTACACATCTGAGCAGTTGAGGGTTAAGGGCCTCGCTCAAGGGCCCAACAGTGGCAACTTGGTGGTTGTGGTTGTGGGGTTTGAACCTGGGATCTTCTGAACCGTAGTCCAATGCCTTAACCACTGAGCTGGACTTCTCATTTAATGCTTTCAATACATAAAAAGAAACAGTTTGTTTCATTCCTCAACATTTGCCCTTCTATCTCAACATAATCTCAGCCATAAGTCAGAGTTTCCTTTTTGGTCAAGTGCCAGTGTACATTATGTTTACTCCAAATTTACACACTTAGCTGCAGGAACGTTGTCAAAACAAAACCAGCTTACTATCCACCCACCCACATCATCCGCTTCACCCAAACCACCCACACCACCATCACCACTGCTGACGCCAGCATTGTTAATAAAACATAAAGAGAAAAATATTATAAAGAACATGTAAAACTTATAAATAAACTAACAAAAAGCTAGGAATATTGGCTACAAATTTATTACAATAGCTTGTAAAACTGACTGATTACGTGGTTAAAATTCCCACTTAAATTTAGTTACATCTAGCTAGTAAACATCGCTTGACATTTTTAGAGATATGTATTAAAATAACTAACATTTTAGCTAAAATGGAAAATAAAATTAGCCTGTTAGTTTCCCAGATTGGGATGTTATTGGAAAATATATCTTTTGCTCATTATATTTTGAAAAGTAACCATAGTGTTTGCTTTTCTCCTCTTTTAACATTATAATTTCCTTTAAACTCTTGTGCCGAAGGAGCTGCTGAGATACAACTGGCCTGGCTTTAAGTTCCAAGAGACGCTTTATGTCTCATCTGAATCTGAAATGTTTTCAGAAACTTAAAGTAAGTGTGGTTAGAATTAAACAGCACCTTTGGGAAAAGCCAAACCTTGTTTCGCAATAATTTCCTATTTTCTAGTAGATTTTGTGGTTTTTCCTTCTCCAACACATTGTATCCAACTACTTGGGCATTAACTAGGCTTTTCATGAACATACAAACAGACATAGAGCTTATGATCACCATGAGTCCCACACTTGATTTTATATCATGGGAATACAACCAAATGTCCTTCAAGTTCAGATCCAATAATCCTCCAGATTTATATCTGTTTATTTATGCAGAAGCTTATGCCTGAGATAGGATCCAGTTCAAAACCAGAACTGAGTGAGAACTTAAGAGTTAAGTGACTCATTCGAGGAACAGCAGTGACTTTCTGACAGTCCTGGGATGCGTACAGGGATTTGGGCATGGGTAGCGCAATCGTTAAGGTTCTGAACCACTGGCTGTAAGGCTGAGAGTTCAAATCCCAGTGCTGCCATTGTGCCTCTGCTGGACCCTTAAGCACTGTCAGTTCCTTCAACATCTCACCAAGCACTCTGACCTCAGCTTCCGTCCTGTCGGGCCATGCCAAAACACACTTTCCCTTAAGGGAAAAACAGCGAGCACTGCGACTAATCTAAACCAGCGGTTCCTAAATCTGGTCATGGACATTCCCTTTTCTGGATATTTCCTTGTTCTTTGCACTTCTACTAACATTCAGTACCTATCTATACACTTCCATAAACAACACTCTGTTCCTGAATCAGCATGGGTGTATTAGAGCGGGGAGAAACGAGCATGTAGTTTTTCAGCAAAGGACAACTGAGGTGAAGTGATTGGGTAGATTATAGCTACAACGTGATTTACAATGTGATTATGTGGTGTTGCTGTTTTATGAAACTGGCTATGCAGAAATGATACCACTGAGAGTGATGACTTCTCTTTAGAACCTTTTCATTGTTTATCTACAAGCCTTTATCTGAGCATTGACCCGAGACGTACCTGTTCTTATTTCTCTGCAGGTGTGAGAAACACGTCTTCACCTACAGGCTCTTTCAGGTTGAAGGCAATGTGTGGAAAACAGAGGTATGAGCTTTAACCTTGATGTGGTTCATGGAGCGTCTAACTAATTTTTTTTTTTTTTCCATTTTAATACCAGTATGATTAAAAAGTTATTTAAGGCTTCTTTGGTTTCCTTGAAGGATTTAACTTGGTACTAGAGCGTGTCACATGTCTAATTAGCATGTCAGCCATTTTTCAAAGTCGTTACCTAGATAATAATTTATGAGCTCTCATTAGGTTTTATTAATTGAACTTATCAATCAGGACAAGGAAACCGGTGGAACATCATTAGGCTGGACACGAGGCAGCATCTGGATCGCACTACTTTACATTAACCTTACATTCAGATTTTCTTCATTTATGAAGGGTGATGCCTTAAAAACCCATCGTAAGTTGAAAATGTCAAAAAAGGACAAAAAAAAAAAAAGCATTTAAGTTATGCAGTACCTCAGCACAAGCAGCAGATACAGATGGGTGTTTGTAGACATGATGGGATTTGAAAACACAAAACACAACAGACAAAAACCACTGGGAACACAGTACACTGTAGAGCAGGAGTTGTTTACCCTCGCGATCGTGTGACTGGCTGTTGCGCAACACCGCGACTGAGCGTTTCACCGCATATCGCCAGCCTGGCTAAAGCTTAATTTTTTTTACTGAATTCATACCACTTTCTCATAAGATTACATGTAGAAGTTGAATAAAAAAAATCTAACTTGAACCTGTGCAGGTTGGGGGCCATCTGTATAACAGTATAAAAATACAACATGTCATACAGTACGTTATTACACAAAAGTATACGATCGAGCAATCTGATTGAACGAGAGGCTTTCTTCGAGTGCTGATATTAGACAGTAACAGCACTGTAAGGTGTAACTCTCTGTATGAGTGGGCGTGTCCCAGGTGTTATCCAGTGGTTAATGACACTAACTGTGTGTCTCAGCGTGGGTGAGAGTAGGTCTGTACGGTCCGCAGTACTGAGGAGAGAGCAGCTGTCTGACAAAACCCACATTCACACCCAGTCACAGAAGCACTTTAAGCAACAACACACATCTGATAACGTTAACGCTGCCTTCTTAATAATTGCTTCTACTGTATATTGCTTTGTAATATTGCCCGTGTAAAGACTTTCACTTGTTGCTCTGTTTTGATGCAGACATCGCCTGGCGTGAAAGTGAGACTCTTCCGAAGTGTCCAAAACCTCCTGGCTGCATTCCAGGAGCCCGATCAAGGCATCGTCACGCCACTGCGGTTTCCTGTAAATAAAGATCAAGCACAGAACCGCAAACCTCTACCTACTCCTCGGAAACACATCCCCTGTTAATATGTAGTTAATATGCAACAAATTGTGACTGTAGAAATAACTGTGGCTTTTGTTTGTTTCCTTTTTGTCTTTGCTCCATTCCAATGTTTTTAGGAGAAAGAATATCATTATCGCTTTATGAATTTATGTAAACGGGTAATTTACATGAGATTATCAATGAGTCGCCATTTAGTGACAGAAAAAGTTACATTTAAAAGACTTTTCTTTTTCCAGGCAGAGATTCATCAGACTTTAAAAAAAAATAAAATAATGTAATCTCTTTATAATCAATCAATAAATAAACACATCGATGGAAAATAATTCCTATTCTTTGGCAACTAAAGAACGCCTAATTAGTGTATTTTTAAAATGATTTTCTAAAGCCTTTAATTACACAGTTCCTGTTGTGTTTTCTCAAATCAAGTATTTTTTTCTTTTACTTGTACAGTTACTTTAACTACAGGTTAAAGGTCAAATTTGAGGAATTTATTTCAAGCGTTGCTAGTTTTTATGTTAAGTACACTGCAAAAAGGGATAGCAAGTGAGAATATCTTGAATCTAGTCAAATTTATCTAAAAATCCACTTATGATTCAAACAAAAATTTTATTAATTAAGCTTATTTCTATCCAAATCTTGAGAAATGTAAGTAAATTTAATTTAAGCACAAATTTCTCATTCTATTGTCAGATAGTGTGCCTTCCTTCATAATATCTATATTATAATAATAATATAATATTATCTTATAAGAACAAGAAATCTTCAATTAAATTTTTTTGTAAAATTTGTCTAGAAATAAGCTTCATAATCTTATATTTGGTTTCTTATATATAGAAATTTTACATGAATTTGAATAGGTTTAAAAAATTGTCACTTGCTAAGATACCACTTTTCGCAGTGTAACACTTTACACATATAACAATCCATGTTATGTTTTAGATATTTGTTTAAAAACAATCCATGGAAGAATATTTATTGCTGAACTTCATGTAAAAGTTATTGAATGTGCTGTCATAATAAATATTGTTAAAAAAAATGAGAAACCCATCTCTTTAAAAGCGGATTTTTTTCTCATGCAAATTAATTGTTCGAGATATTTAAATAGCTTCACAGTGCATATTTAATCATCAATGCACATACATACAAGTATGTAATATGAGTCATGACAAAAATAAGCCTTTAACAGTGCAACTAATTTTATTCTTCAGAGCAATACAACTATAATTGTTTTTTTTTCTCCAAAATATCCAATATATGTATATTCATCACAAAAATTCTATCAGTTTGTCATCCCTGTAACTTTATGTACCTTTAAATTTTATTAAATTCTTCTTTTTTTTTTTTTTCAAAAACAACACACAAACTAAACAGAGTGAAATGTCATATATTTGTTTATTAAAATCCCCAATGGCCAAAGTGTTTAAATATGAATTCCTCTGCATGTTAATCAAAGCGATGTTCGGAACGCTCACGTCCCTTATAAACACGTAAACGATTTGATCACATTGATTTTATACATTCGTATGGATGTAGATAAAACTTTTCTTTAAGCATTTCTTTGCCAATATTATACAGTATGTTAATACGACGTTGTGTATCCCGGCCTCACCGGCTCTGCTCGCTGTGCACATCTTTAGGTCCTCAGAATTCAGGCTGTACACTCAGAACGTATGAAGTACAGCACTGATCCAAACCTCTGCACACTGTTAAACCTCACTAGTGGTGTCATGGAGTGTGTTTTTGCTATTGTTTTACTCTGATAAAATTGATTATAAAAAAAAACTAAAAATCAATCCAGATCAATAAGAATCAACTCCCATGATTAAACACACGTCCTGTTTTTGATGGGGTTGTGGGGACCACTTCTGTATCAGAACTGTAAGTGCTGTTAGTCTGGACTACCGCTTCTAAAACCATGCAGCTAACACTGATGTACACTCTGTGTGTGTGTGTGTGTGTGTGTGTGTGTATATGTACACTTTGTTCTTGCTTTTGTTTTCCAATAGCACTGAAAAAGGCACAAAATGTCCCATTGTTTCACATTACGCTCTCTACATAGGAAAAAAAAAAATCACTCCGCACAATTTGATCAAAAACAAAAATGTCTTCTTCTTCTTCTGAACTACTGAGGATTTTTATTTGATTATTTGGGATCTGTTCCTCCAAGACCAGGACAAAAAACAAAAGGTACACGAGTAAACATGGTCCGTGAAGAGTCCTCAGATTGCAATCTAGATCAGTTCCGCAGTTTATCACAGTAACACACCACCTTGCCTTGCTGTGTTTCCTACAGCGTTCAGATAAATCAATTTCATCTCTTTATTTCGGTGAAACTAAATCCGAGTTCAGCATGAGACACCGCAGCGCCCCCTGGTGGAGGGTCCTTTTTTTTTTTCTTCTTTTTTTTACATTTTAAGAATTTCCCTTTTATGTCTGGTTTATTTGCATGTTAAAGATTTGGGGACTGGCCTGAACTCCCTTTTACAATCTTTAAATCTTTGTTAGCGATGTCGAACAAGACGAACATGGATGCATTTTAAAAATAAATGGGATATTTGTGATGTACTCACAGTAGCGATAGTGCAAATGCAATGCCTTTTTTTGCAACTTTTATAATTTTTTAAAATTAAAGCCACAGTACTGTATCAGAATGTATATAAGCTATGATTAAAATAATAAAATGTTACCAACAATTGTCTGTTTGCGTACTGGTTCATTAAAAACCTTCCTACAGTGTGATAGTCGAGCAATTTAATTAGCTGTGCAACAAATGAAATATAAAATATTCTGCAAAAAAAAACAACTAAAAAAAATATAAGAAAGGTAAAAAATTTCAAAATAACAGATGTGTACGTTCAACTAGTTGCGTGTGACTTTAGTTCCTCACGTAAAACTATATCTGTGTTTTCATTCCAACGCTCTTTAGCAATAACGTTCAATACTATTTAACTGGTTTAAATGATTTTACACAACATACAGTATGTTCTGGCGTTAGATCGACTGGTATAAACTAGCACATGGTTTAGGTCACATGATCATCTTCCTGGACAATTCAGGCCAGCCCAGGTACTTAATGTTTTCCTAAAAATATAGTTTTGTACCATATTTACTCAATTATAACATAAATATAGTGTTTATTTTTTCCCTCTTCTAAACCCATGTACATGTGGACTCTGTGTAACCATTCGAACCAACAACCACTCTGTATTTCCACAAATTTCAGGACAAACGTGTGACATGACGCGGCTACGAAATAAACCGTAAAAATAATAACAACTGTGAAAAGTCACGTCGTTTGGTTTTAACTTAATATCTGTTTTTACTTCTGGATTTGAGAACACATGGTACCATCTGAGCATTCAGCTTCTATACACAGCACAGAGATAGACAACGTCAACACTTGATTGTTTTTATTTAGTTTTTTTTTTTTTTTTTTTTAGCGTATAGCTGCTCGAACGAAGTTTAGTTAGCAACAGCAACGATGGTAAAATGTTGGTTTGTGTCCAGCTTGTTGTCGAGCGCTGCTTCTTCGTCGCCGGACCTCGCTTCATGCGCGGCCGTGCTTTCGCCGTTTCACTTTGATTCTTGAAAACCGCTCATCTCTGCTCGCCTTAGAATCCGGTCCCGTTAACAAGGCAAGTTGCTTTGATGTGAATGGTTGTCATGGCAGCAGAAAGAATGAACCCGCCCCCTAGCCTGTGATGTCACTGGTCCCGCAGGTCCAGTCTTTGCAGTTTTTTTTTTTTTTTTGTCGTCGCTGTTGCTGTCGAAACCAAAGCGCGTTTGCCGGCTTCGCACCGGTTCTTTTGTGGTGGAAAAGCGCGAGACGGTTGCGGATTAGGCACACGATCAGAGTCAAGAAACACAGTCAGCATGCCATAAACTAACGATTCCGGCATGGTGTCCCTAAAAGAAGATTCCAGAATGCCAGTTAAGTAGGTGATTCCGGAATACTCTTTAAAACGCAGGATTCCAGAAATCCCATTTTAAACACACAAGTCCGGAATGCAATTTAAACAAGAGACTAGAATTCCAATTTTACGGGGACGGATCAGGAACTCCATTTGAACAGCAAATTTTGAACTTCCAACATGGAAAAAAAAAATTCCTTTGTACGATTTTTAACAGAACATGTTGGAACGTGACTTAACCAAAGATTCCCAAATGCCACTTTTTAAATAAAAATAAAAAAGGACCTCAGTAACAAATGTGTAACGCTGGTATAATAATAATAATAATAATAATAATAATAATAATAAAAAAAATTAGGCTAAAAGAAATCCTGACAGCCATTTAAACAGGACAAGATTCCTGAGTGGCAGCAAAAAAAAAAAGAAAAAAAAAAGGGAAAATTCCAGAATGCAGTTTAAATGAAAGGCTCCGATCTGGAACGCTAATGAAGGCAATCATTTTGGAAACCCACCCAAGCAGATGATCCCAGAGTCGCATTAAAACTGTTTTAAAAGTTTCTCTCCAACAAAATAACGATCCAGATTTTAAAGCCATGATTCTGGAATACCGAATTTAGGAATAGTGTTCATATCTAAAAAAAAAAAAAAATCTGGAAAGGGATTTAAACATCAGACGCCTGAATAAAAAATAAAAAAAACACACAAAAAAAAGATCCCAGATTACGGTGCAAGTAGATGATTCTGTAACTCCTTTCAAATAGAAGATTCCGGAACGGCCGGTCAAGTCCGTGATTCCGGAACGCTGCTGTGAAACTGAAGATTGAGGAACACCTGTTTGAACAGGCGATTCTAGAAGGCCACTGGAGTGAGAGGACGCCGTCTGGCTGTGCAGAACTGTGTGTGTGATATGTGACGTTTCCGAGCCAACGCGTGCGTAAAAATGCTCCGTCCGCTCCAAGCATCCGACCCTGGCGGGAAAGACAACGTCCTTCCTTCAAGCGCAAGTCCAGGGTCTTCGTTCTCTTCGTTCGGTTTATGGTCTATTTAAATTTCTGCAAAGACAGATCAGCATTTCACCCACAGAGCTCATTTGTATGTAAAGTAGCACTCGTCACTCGCTGTAGATTACTTTTCTCTTTTTTTTTTTTTCCGTAAAAAGGCTGCGGGATATTTTCCGGATATTCACGAGGGCCATCATCTTGTCTTTTCACCACGGAGAATAACGAAAGCAGAGAGGCCTTTTGGTTTAAAAACAGAAGGCTTTTTGCGTCACAATTAAAACATTAACACAAAAAAGGAATAAATGTAAAGCTTGCAAACAGGGCACTTCCTTAAATAACGTTAATGGTACATCGTTTCATCACATTCCAGAGTCAAAGAAGTCTTTCCCAATTTTTTTTTTCTTGGCAACATCCTGGAAAGTAAGCAGAGAAACCGCCGTGTGTGTGTTTCTGCGTGCGTGCGTGTGTTTCCCTCTGTGTGTGTGTGTGTGTGTGTTACCTACGTCCGGCATCTGTCTGTCTGATCAGCTGTACGTTAAACGGACTATCAGCGAGTTCGGGATGCTGTTCGACCGGTAGGATGTAAAACCCGTCGTAACCCGTGACGCGACCCTCCGAAAGCAGCTCCTCCTTCTCTTTCTCCGTCCAGGCTTTGACCCCGCCTTCTCCCTCCCGCACCCGCCTCTGCTCCATTAGCCACGCCCCCCGAACAGCCCTCGCTCGAGCGGACTCGATCACTCGCACCCGTTCCTCTTCTGGCGTGGCTCCGTAACGCACGTGCAGGCTCAGCGCCCCCTGCTGGAGGACGATTTCTGCGAACCGCCGCGTTTCTCCGCCCATCACCGCGCTCATCTGTGAAACCGACACGTTGACGCCGTTCTCCAGCACCCTGGCCCCGCCCCCAACTCCAACCACGGCGAGGTCCGCCTCGAGCGAGCTGGCCTTGCAGAAGTAGTGCGTGTCACGCCCGGCGACGGTGAAGTGGAGGTCGCTCAAGTAGACCGCACCCTTCAGGAGGGAGGCCACGCGACGACCGTCCTCGCTAGCCACGCCCACTATCTCTGTCGCGACGACAGCTTCGTGGATCGCGAACTTGACACCTTTGCCGAAGATGGAGGAGAGGGCGGAGAACCGGGGGCGGAGCGTACGCCTGCTTCCCGGCTTCCCGTTTGCCGAGCTCATGGGGAGGCGGTCCAGAGAGATGAAGCTCTGAAGACGCTTCTGAAGCTCGCACTGGACTCCCAGGACGACCTGGCGGGAGAGATTGAGACGGAGCGCGCGGTAAATACATAATGTTTGTTATGTAACGTTATTTACATGTCATTTGCATATTTTCCCATTAGACCTTGCTCGGTTCCCAGCTGTGGGTCCGTGCCTGCGTGTTCATCATCTCGTATGTGTGCTGGGTTTTCTCCACGGGCAGAGTGGGAAAGCCAGGGACGACGTTATGGAGCTGGAAGCCAAACAGCTGCAGCCAGCTGCTGACATCTGTGCGCACACACACACACACACACACACACACATTTAAATTTTCAATTGAACATCGAAATAAAACTCAACAACAGAAGGGCAGGGCCAAGACATACGGCACCAAAGATTAAAAAATAATACGCCTAAGTTTCAGTTATTTAGCTCATAACTAACATGGAAACCATGGCAACCAGCAGTGTAAACAAGAACATCTTCTAATAACTGATGGCTGTTGTGAAACACCCCTCACCTGTGGTGAATTTGGTGACGTCCTGCACGTTGCCCAATGGGTTGTTGTTCTTGAAGGTGTACAGGTTGAACGGTTTGGGATCCTCGCTCATCTCCGCCCACAGGTCGTGATTGGGCGTGGTCCATCTCCCAGCGACCGTGTCGTAGTCGCGGCGGCCGATGCGGACGAGCCGGGTGAGAGGGTCATAGAGCCCTCCGTGGAACCCGAAGGGCAGCGCAAAGGCAGGGTTCGAGTCGCGGTAGACGTCCCCGTACGGCGTGTACCGGATCTCCTTGACCACGGTGCCTCGACTGCTGAAGACAGCGAGCGGCGTCCCGGCCACGTCGCATGCCACGTAAAACTCCTCGCCGCTGCTCATCTCCATGGCGATCAGGTGACCCTGGAGGTCGTAGTAGAGCGACGTGATCTCGGAAGCGCTGTGATCGTACAGATGCGTGACGCGCGTTGGTTCCGTAAGATCGGCGTAGAAAAACTGAATCCGTGCCCCGTCGCTTGTTTGGGTAAAAACCCGCCTGCCCAGTCCGTCGTATCGATAGGAGACGCGGCGGCCCGTTTGCCGGTCTAGCGCCCCCTGCAGGTGACCGTTGGCGCTGTAACGGAACACGAGGTTGCCACGTGAGGACAGAAATCCATCTTCGTCTGCGCGGTACTGAACATCTCCGAGGCGCGTGATGCGATCTCTGAGATCATAGCGTATCGGTGTTAGCCGGCCGTTAACGTTGACATCGCCGTGGCTCAGCAGGTTGATATTTCCGTTCAGGTCGTAACCGTAGCGCCACATGGGACGGTCGTCGATGGAAACCGACGCCAGCTGGCTGTCGGCGTCATACCTGTAAGCATGACGAGTGACATTGGTGTCGACGCCCACTCGGACGTCACACGCGCTAACGCGCCCGGCTCCGTCGTACTGAAGCGTCATCCAGAACGCTATGGACTTCAGGATCTCGTACTGGACCTCCATGAGCTGCCCGTTAGGGTTGTAGATCTTGGTGTGTTTCATAGCGTGCGTGGTTATGACTTGGTTAAGGTCGTAGCTGATAACGCTGAACTTGCCGAACTGCTCGATACGACCCGAGACGTCCACGTAGCGGTAGAGGTCGATGGGCAGCGGCGTCTCGTTGATCATGGCCTGCATGCTAGTGACGCGGAAGTTGTTGTAGCTGTAATCGAAGCGCGCGTTCACCAAACCCTCCTCGCTGAAACGGTAGATCTGCCGTCCCACCAACGGACCTGCGAGGAAGCGAATACACAAGATAGTGTTAGTTTTTCTGTAAATCTGAGACGAAGGGCCAGGTTCCCTTCTCTACGCCTGATTCTGACGCTTTTATCTTTTATCTATCCTTTTTTGTTTTTTACATTACAAAGTAATAATAATAAGGAGAAGTGTCTTTTCTTTGCCTGTCTGACAGCAAGAGGGAATATTACTTTCAAAAAATGCTAACGTGGCTAATAGTTAACAAAATCAGCAGGTACATAGGAACAGTAACGCTGAATGATTTGGGGAATTATTCATACAAACAACTTGTTTACCTCAGCAAAGTAGAAATGTTTCGTATTTTTTTTTAACCAAGGGTCTTTTCTCTACGCTTTCATTCGAATGCAAACTCAAATTTGCATAAAAATTGAGAAAATGAAGAAATGATTAGCCACATTAGCAATTTTGCTGATTTATCAGCTGCCGCTTTGCCACTCGCTGATGATGCTAACGTCAGCACGGAGCCGCAGATCCGCGAGCAGATTTCCTGTTTTACGCACTAATGAAAAGTTATGTGGCTCTTAAATCAACACTCGTCTCGGAGACGCAGTAAATATGAAGCAACGTGCGGCATAAAGGAATATTATGCTCTCAAAATGCTAATGCGGCTAATAGAAACAAACGCTACTGGCTCCGACTAGCGTGAGTGATTTGTGGGAATTTCTTGGAAGCGTCTTGTTCCCGGTCTCGCGTCGCTGCTGACATATTGCGATCACTTTATGTGAATTTTAGTCGTTTATACATTTTTGTTTTAAGAATGACTAAAGAACTAGCGTCATCAGACGCTAGCAAGAGTGACTGCTGGAATGTTAGCTGGGACTTGCCCACTTTCATTAATACAGTGTAGATCCAACCGAATATTTTTATTACATAAAATAGCAGTAATCACGCGGCCGTTCCGTCTTTAGCGCTCACCTGTCTGCCTGTATCGTATCGTACACACGAAGCCCTCCTGCATCAGGTGGATGGTCTTTAGCGCCCCCGAGGCCTCGTCGTAGGTGAAGCTGACGACCGTGGAGTCGTAAAGGACCTCGCTGAGCCGCGCCGCTCGGCCGTACCTGTACACCACACGCCGGCCCGAACCCAGGTACAGCATCTGGAGGAGGCGTCCGTCGTGGGCGTGGTCCTGAACTACGGAGTGGGCGGGGCCATCAGGGGGCGTGTAGGTGTTGCGGTAGTAGCCGATGGAGAGCGCGGTCTGCAGGCCGTGTTTCACCATGCTGGGCAGAGTGACGGACAGCAGGTGGTCCATCTGATCAAACTCGAACGTGTAGCGGCGCTGACTCTGGAGCAACAGCTGGATCGACTGAGGGTGAGTCGAATAAATAAATTATTATATAAACATTTCGTATTTAAAAATAACTGAAACTTTCGAGCTTCTATAAACGAGCTATGGTTAGAAGCCAGCTATAGTCCTCATCGTGTACAGGAGGGCGCTGGAGCCGGTCCCAGGGGACTCGAGGAAGACCCACCCTGGACGGGGAGGTCACATTGAACACACAAGCACACTATTACACACCGATTAGGCTAATCTGCATGTTTTTGGACAGTGGGAGGAAACCAGAGCTCCCTGAGGAAACCCACTAAGAATGGGGGGGGGGGGGGGGGCATTTAAACTCA
>JAQQZT010000017.1:19509933-19520411 GCA_030068275.1 Clarias platycephalus
GTTACATTGCTCTGGAAGGTTCTCCATGCTCTGTTACATTGCTCTAGAAGGTTCTCCATGCTCTGTTACATTGCTCTAGAAGGTTCTCCATGCTCTGTTACATGTTACAGAATCTTATACATGATCCTCGTTGAAAACGTTTCAAAATGCTCTTAAAAAAGAGAGAATAGAAGAAAACAAGAGGACAAAAGGCAGCATTTGGGTGAGTAGAGAGAAGAGATTAGGTGCGAGACGGATTGTGCTGAAAAGAGAGTACAGAAGGAAATCGGACAGAGGGAGGGAAGGAGGGAGCATTTTTTGCTCTAACTAAGTGAGCTCTGAATTGGGACGGACAGAAAGGGGATGAACGAGGGACAGGGGGCGGACGGAGATAAACAGATAAAAATGGGTAAATAAAGAACGGCAGTTTTATTATAGGTAGAAAAAAAGACATAGCTGCAGAAAGCGGTTCTGACCAGTTAAGGCTGGTTTAGACTGGTTTAAACACAGAGGAAATCGGCCGAGAAGGAGGAGAAAATAAAAGCATCCAGAGCTGATAATAATAATATTAAAACTATGACTACTACTACTACTAATAATAATAAATAATAATAATAATAATTTCAAAATAATAATAATAATAATCATTAACAGGTTTAATGAGCCTTTTGAATTTCCACAAATTTAATTACTAAAGCTAGCGAGACACCGGTGGAACTTTTAGTTTAGTTTCTCAAAAAAACAAGCGAACCAATAAAATAAAAAAAATCATGACCTCATAAAAGCACAAGCTAATTCCTGGATGAACCAAACTGTGAGAAAGTAATTTACTTAAAAAGAAATAAAAATAAAAAAAAGATCTTAATAATAATAAAATACGTAATTCAGATAAGATTTAATTGCGATGTCGAACACCATGAGGATCATGGATTGTAAAACCTCACCCTAATCACGCAGCATGCAAACCTCTGGTCTTCCTCTGGTCATGTGTTAGTTTAAAAATGAAAAAAAAATCTGTGTGTACATACAAGAAATATGTAGTTGTTCATGTCAGCAAATAAAACCCCATCCCACCCCCCACCCCCATCCCCCTTAACGAGTACTTAAATTTAGGATGCATTTGTACATAGTGGGTGGAGTCTATGCAAATTAGTTGAATCCTCACCTCCATGGCGATTTAATCACACACAAAAAAAGACGTTTAGGAACACAACTCGTACAGCATGTAACGATACTACATGAATCGCTGTACAGCGGTACCTCGGAATACGAATTTAATCCGTTCTGGAGGCGAGTTCTTAAGGTGAAATTTTGTATTGTGAAACACATTGTCCCATAGGAAATAATGTAACTGCAGATAATCTGTTCCAGCCGCCCAAAAATATTACCAATATTACCAATTTCCATCATGATATTTCTGCATATAAAAACAATCAAAACATTTAGAAAAAACATGTAAATGAAGTACAATATGAAATAAATAGACATTAAACCTCACTTAACCTTAATTTATGATTCCTCTCGGCACCGACTGCTTTAAAAACCAAACTGAAAGCGTCTCCCTTTTCTTTTTGCTACCGTCCTTGATAACATCCTTGTGACCCCATGGTTCTACATCTTCACTAAATCTTACACAAAATGCAAAAGAAAAAAAATAAACTTGCTTCGCTTGGCTTTCCACTGACACAGACAGGTTTTGAACGGTTCCCGGGGTATACGTACGCACCGGGGTAACTTAGCCAGTTCAGCTTGGTCCGTCCGCTCCTATGCTTTATATGCCGAGGCATAAGAGTTAAGACAAAATTCACACACTTTCTTGTTTCTGCCCAGGACTCCCCTGACAACTCCAAACTACAACAAACTACAACCACCAGCTCACGTTATACTATACGTTCACACTATACAGTGACCTAACAGTGGTATGTAGAGGTTACACATGGCTCATTGCTAGCTTTTAAACAACACAAGAGGTGGCGGAAACCAGGCATTTTAGGAGACTTTGGAGCTCTGCACTGTAAAACAAACATCTAAAGGGGTGGCTCCAATGGTTAAGGCTCCAGGTTACTGATTTGCAGGTCAGAGGTTCAAGTACCAACACCAATATCCTGATGGACCCTGCACCCTGTCCCCAGCTTCCAAACTGAGGATATGTGAAAATATCACTGCACTGTAACCTCTGCTCTTAGAAATTTTAATTTAGATGTTTTTGTTTACAGAGACACAAGATGCCCCGTATTCATCTCACATCCTTACAGCGATCTTTTTTTTTTTTACTTCTGAAGTTTATTCCTAAAAATCTTAGCACTGAACAGAATCGTTACACAGCTGCACACCTCCGTTCTTCTTCCGACACCAACCCCGAGCTCAGCTTCATTAACATACACAGGTTGAAAAACACACACAGTTCATTAAAACATGTAAGTTTTACTTGTACCCTGTGTGCGTGTGTGTGTGTGTGTGTGTGTGTGTGTGTGTGTGTGTGTGTGTGTGTGTGTGTGTGTGTGTGAGCACCCGGGTGGCGTTCCTCTGTGCTGTGAGACGTTGAATAAAAAGTTAAATAAAGCAATAAATCATAAAACAAATAATGCAAGAGTGCGACAATGTGGTACACTTTACGAGAACCTGCTGCTAAAAGAGGAACACAAACAAGCACTGAGGTGCGTGTGTGTGTGTGTGTGTGTGTGTGTGTTTCGAGCAAAAGTTTATGAGCAAAAACAACTCTTTCCAAGAAAATTTAATTTAAGGTAGTAAAATATATATTGCTTTCTCTCACTTTGTTTCTCTCTCTCTCTCTCTCTCTCTCCCATTGTTACCTCTCTTCCCCTTGTCTTGCCATCGCTTTTCCTCTCTCCAATGACAGCAGCTATTTAAAAAACCTTTACTGAATAGCATTGACACACACCCACACATACACACACAGCACAAAGTGAGCAAGGTTTTTCGTTTTTTTTTTCAAACACACACAAAAGGTAAAACCCCTCGTTTAGCTCATTAAGCGACTGATGGTTTATGACCCGTGGCTTTGTCCGTATGTAAACAAACACGTTATTTTCCAAACATATCAAAGGAGCCTTTTCTTTGCATGTAAGATAATTAAGCTCTTGAGAGAACGCGATTGCTTTTCCCAGGTAATTATCGTCTGTGTCTGTTTTCAAAAACCTCATTAAAATCGTCAAACCATTAAGATCATCGTTAGGAATGCCGGCCGAAGCTGAATGAGGATGTGCGCAGCTTTTCAGATGTGATGCTGGAGATGTAGCTTTTTGTTCTTTACTCGGCTCTCTGTCTAGTCGTTTGACAAAATTTCCATTTTTTAATCCTTTTTTTAAAATGAGTTGTCAATGTCACAAAAAGTTTGCTGCGTTCTTCATAGTTTATGATAAATACGTAAATAAATTAGGATCCTACGAATGACACAACACAAGAAGAAAGATGTGAGATTATTATAATAATAATCAGAAGAAGAAGAAGAAGAACAATAAAATCTTCAACTACAGGGGTCCAAAATTGCTAACACTGGATCTGATCTCTAAGGCATAAGACATCACATCACTCAGGGAAAAAGAAACCTGGGCATAATGGGAACGATCACTTCAGCAGAAGGTACCAAGAACCTCTGACAGAACCTCGGTCAAATCTATAAAGAAGCAGGTGGCAAGACAGGTCGGATCAGTAAAGCTGAAAGAATCTGACTCCTCCGAGACGGAAAAGAATCAGATACGGTGAATAAAAGATCAGATTACTAATGCGCAAAGGGGACGGCAGCGGAACGGATGGAGCGCAGATCTATAGGTCAGAAGATCTTTGAAAGAAGAGGAAACAAATCTCCAACTTCAGGTTTCAAATCATTAATGCAAGGGGGAGCAGATTAATACGACAGAGGGGTTAGATGTCTGAGGCAGGAGGGAGGTAGATAGTCTCTCTCCGAGAGATTCAGGAAAAACTGGGGCATGTCTCAAGGTGAAAATTAAAGAAAAAGAAGCAAGAAAAAGAAGGTTCGGTCTTGATTCAGTGCTGCCTGGGGGCAGACAGGGTTAAGGGCCTTGCTGAAGGGCGCAATAGTGTCAGTCTGATTAGTGACCCAGAGCCTTAACCGTTAAGCACCACTGCCTAATTAGTAGAAAAAGAAGATTCTGATCTCCTAGGTCAGAAGCGGTGAAATTTTCAGGGCAGAGAAGGGCAGAAGTTTAGGGCAGAAAGGGGTCAGGCGTTTTAGTCAGAAGGGGTTGGATATTTAGGGCATAATTGGTCAGATCTCCTGGTCAGAACGGGTCAGTTCTCCTATTTAGAATGGGTCAGATCTTGAGGGCAGAAGAGTCAGATCTCCAACCCAGAAGGGATCCGATCTTCAGGGCAGATAGTATCTGATCTTTAAGGTAGATGGGATCAGATCTTTAGAGAGATCTGAACCCACCTGCTCTAAAGATTTGACCCTTTCCACCCAAAAGATTTGACCCGGGTATACCATTACAGAAGGGATCCGATCTTCAGGGCAGATAGTATCTGATCTTTACCTGGTATACCATTAAGATGAGACCCCGTTGGACAGGGGTCAGTATCCCGTCTCCCCGTACAGATGGGGTCAGATCTTCAAGGCAAAATTTGTTCAGATCTTTAGGGTAGAGGGGGTCAGAGCTTTAAGGTAGATCTGAAGAGAGATCTGACCTTATCAGCCCTAAAGAAGTGATCCCTTTTGGTAATATATATGGGTCAGATTTCCTAGTCAGAATGCATTAGACAGTTGATGTTAAAACTAAACCAGATCTTTCAGTAAGGAGTCTGGTCAGTATTTTGTAAGCAGACTGTTAGACCAGAAGGGTCTTAATGTCTAAGAGTCAGAAGAAGTTCCAGAAGTCAAAGAGGACCAGGTGCGTTAGATGGAAGAAGCTTCATGAGACTGGAATGTCCTCGTGCCAGAATTTCACATTTACACCCAACCAGACACTGTGTTTATATACCTGTAAGATCTTCTCATGGAGACTGTTGTGCATTACATTTCCGCCAAACTCCTTCCTCTTCGGAGACGTTAATCAGGTTCAACAGTAATGAAGTGCCAATAAACAGAAACAGTCAGGAGAACTTACACACGTAGGCACACACCATCGGGGTCTGAAGAGGTTAAGTGGAAAGGGACCGGACGTTTAAAGTGAGAACTTTATCTTTTGAAGGTGACCGGACCTTTATGTTAAAATGGGCAGGATTATCGTGTTGAATAAAAGCCCAGATTTGAAAGTCAGTAGGGACGAGATATTTGGAGCCAGATCTTCAAAATAAGTGCCAGATCACGGAGACGGCCGCGGCGGAATCGGACAGATATCCAGTAAACGAGGACAGATCCCCATGGCATTATCAGTCACAGGATCAATAATGAAAATCAGCCTGCCTTCTGGGCAACCAGGGACCGGGACAAAGGCTGAGCGATTTCCAACAACATCCCAGGAGCCGGTCCGTCTTCAGGAACTTTTAAGGGCACGCACGATTTCACCAGAAGTAGAAGTGGAGGAGGAACATAAAAATAAATTATAATAATAATAATAGTGATAACAATAACAACCAAACTTTGGAGTTGGTGTTGTGTACGCCTGTTTTTAAAATTAAAAAATAAAAAAATCCAAAGACTCATGAGTTGTTAAAGAGGTTTTGATTACACCGCCGCCGTCATTAGCAGTTTTTTTGGCATCGGGAGAAGTTAACTGGCCGAGCGCCTATTCTTTTCACGGCGGAAAACGTGTGAAATGTTTCCAGATTAGTCAGCTCGAAAGATGCTCCGCTGCGGTCGTTATGGTTACGCCTGTACATTTGGAAACCGCCCACGTCCGCGATCATAAAAGTTTGGCTTGGGAAGGATGTTAAGCGCAGAAGCGAATCATCTCCGTGTCATCAGGAAAAAAGCTTCAGAGAGACAAAGACGGAGTTCGGTCCGTTCTCGCCGGGGCTCGTGCGCCGTCATGTCTCATGCGGCAGAAATAGGATTTACAGTAGCGCAGATGGCATCGCTACGCGTGTAGGTTGTTGATACACGCGCACACGCGCACGCGCGCGCGCCTGCATCGACTCACAGATTTTCAAGCGTGTGCGTGCATTCCTGTGTGTGTGTGTGGGGGGGGGGGGTTGTTCCATACTATTCAGGAGGGGCTCTGCAGTGAAAAGTGAAGGTGTGAAAGTCGCATCAAACACAAACACACTCTCAACTAAATGCGTGCGCACACACACACACACACACACACACACAGACACGCAGGCGAGGCACGTCACTAGAGGTTTTGCTTTGACAGGAAAAAGCCTGATGCATTTACACACCAGGGGCTTAGCTGTTAGACCAGATAGTCTCTCACACACACACACACACACACACACACACACTGAACAATTCTCTCCAGCCTGAGAGCTGACACACGGGGGGGAAAAAGTGCAACAATATCAAGCTCACTGATCAGCCAGCTAGCATTCAGAGTGAGGAAACGCACTCAGCGTAGCCGCGCTGAACGTCACACGTGGCTCCGGCAGCCGCGTTAAACCTCCGCTCGCCTCGACAAGCCGGTCTTTATTCTCTCGAAGGCCAAAAATCGCAGCTTGTCACGTTAACGAGAAACCGCAAAACAAACCCCCTGATGTCGGATTACGCCGGGGTTCGTGATGCGTTTCTTATTAGCGGCCGTACGAGCCCCTTGTGGACCATCCGTTACTATAGAAACGATACGCCATTAATATCAACCCGCGCGAGTGTCAGAGCTGCTGATGGACGATAAACAGACAGCGACGAGCGCGGCGGGTAAACGCAGTGTTAACGCACAAACACACACACAGAGGAGAGACAGAGAAAGACGACAGCATTATGGGATAGCCATCTCTGCTCATTTTTAAAAATATATATAATCTTAAATACGCAGCGTCCCACACCTCATCCGTCTCTCCAGTGAATCTCTCTCTCCTCCCATCACTCAGGTAATTGTTCCGGCTTTAATTTCTATCTGCTCATCTCCACCCATTTATCATGCGCACACACACACACACACACACACACACACACACACACCTAGACCTAATGAATATACATCTACAAGAATAGTATGATTATGGGCCACTGGTCCGGAACGACAAACATCAATTTTTGGGGGGAAAATGAAAAAAAAATTATATTGATTTTGCGTGTGTGTGTGTGTATGTGTGTGTGTATGTGTGTGTGTGTATGTGTGTGTGTGTGTTAAAAAAAGGTTTGATTTGAGTTGTGTAATTGAATGCCGCATTTAAAATCTCTCCTTCTGTTTGTCTTTTTTAACGACTGATTCTTTCCTTCTTCAGCCTTAAGATTTTATAAATAAAAAAAACAAATAAGTTTTAGCACAATTATTTCAATTTCTAACTTAAATCCTGTTCAGATTTGTGATTTAATCGACCACGTGATATCCGCTGACAGGAGTGCCTTCAGCTAAAACTAACAAATAAACAAACAAGCATAAAAAATCAAGTCTACTCCAATCCAGACTAAAATCTGGAGAAAAAAAAGGAATCCGAATTTAAAAAACGTCCCGAGTTAATTAGAGTTGATAATCTCTGAGGATTGGGACGGTTTTAATTACAACATGTGCCATTAATTAGCCCGAGACTTCTCATGCTAGCTAACAATCTGTTACTTATGGAGTTGTTTTTTTTTTTTCCAATTAAGGTTTTCAAATGTATTTATTTATTTATTTATTTATTTACTAAAACAAAACCGGAATGTAGCAAAAAAAACATAATCTGAATTTATATTCTAGTAAATATCCAATTTAAATTAAAAAGTGAATGTGTTTGATATATAATATAATACAAAACTCAACAATTTAGATTTTTTTAAAATCTGGAAATGTTTTATTACAATGTTTTTATTGTAGCTCTTGGAAATATTGAATATAAAATTGCATAAAAATATAAAATATATAGTTTATTTTAAAAAATACATAGTATAAACGTTTTTAATATCTTTAATGTTAATCTTTTTTAATAATCACTTTTCTATCAAAACTAGAAGATTTCTAAACAAATCTATTGTCATTTTTTTTTAAATAAAAAATTTTTATATTATAAGAATTCTTAATACGTAAATTTTTGAGCTGTTTTTTTTAGTGCTTAATTTTTAAGGATTCACTTAGTAGTCAAGAATTAAATAATATTTTTGATCTACACATAAAACAAAACAAGGCGTAAGATACTCAACCTTACAGAATGTGATTTCTTTGTATTAATAAGTTAGACAGAGAGTTCTGCTGTACAGAAAGACACACAGACATGTACGTGGACTTCAACCTCAAATAATCATAATAATAATAATAATCATAATAATCATAATAATAATATCGCTGATTAGAGTAAAGATCAGCAGATTATTTTTAGCTTTAACATTTTAACTGTTTCTACAAACTCTTTAACCAACAACGGCAGGTTTTAACAATATTAATGTACGAGGACTAAATGCCAGATAGGTTGCCAGATCCTCCTTTTTTATTCACTTAATTTGTCCTGATGCTTTCATTTTACAGGTTCATTTTTTAAAAATAAATTGTAATAAATTATAGTTAATGCACCAGTTTTAAGAACACATTTTTTAAAACGCATTATTATGTATATTGTATGTAATAAATCTGAATTAAATATGTATAATGAAGATTTTTATTATTATAATTATAAGGATTATGATTAGGATTATTATTATGAGGAATGAGTTCATCCTGTGCGGAGACGTCCTCGTGCTCACAGCCGTGCTGTAGGCCCACATGTCTTCGCAGGACCTTGACGTCAGGAGTATTTGCGGTGTTCATGCGCGTTAAGAGCCATTAGATGTGAAGACGCTGAGCGAAACAGAGACGCAGACCGACACCGGAGTCTATTAGAGACGCTGTGAAGGTCAGGACTTCAGTTCTGGACGTGTTCCTCAAGCATTAAAGCTGAAGTTCAGCGACATCGCCGCAGCTGTTCCTGAGAATCCGTCACTATGATAATATCGCTCATGAATATTCATGACTCATTAACATACCATATTATCATCTTAACATTTTTATCATTCACGGTCGCTCAGTGTTATCTAAATCCTGGCTGACTGCTCACTTATCCCGAGAAACTCAGCCTCATCAATCACACACACACACACACACACACACACACGCTTATAAGTATGCATATAGAGTCGTGCAGGTAGTTGTCAGTGTATCCTTGACATTGAGTGATTGAATAATCCATGAACAAAATCGATACACACACACACACACACACACACTCCTACCATTGTCGTTCTCTTGCTCGCCCCGCCCCTCCTGCTCCGTGTCAGTGAGAGAGAGGAGCGAGTTCGCCCGGCTCGAGGCACGAGAACTCCGCTCAGACTTCACTTCCTGCATCCACAGACGGAGGGCGTGGTCAGGCGAAGCCCCGCCCACTGATTCGGGATCTGAGGCCACGCCCAAGGAGCCGCCGCCCGGGTAGGCCAGCTCCTGATTGGCCGAGTGGAGTTCGGTTTGGAAATCGGGAAAAGCAGCAGATTCTGTTAGAGAGAGAGAGAACAATTTGTCTTTTTCTCTAATTAATTAATCATCTCTTCATTCTTTATTCGTCTTTCTCACTCACTCGCTCATCATCTATACGGCTTAATCCTGTGTTCAGGGTCGTTGGGGGCGGAGCCTATCCCAGGAGGCTTAGGGCACGAGACGGGGTACACACTGGACAAGGCAATTTGGGAACCGGGAGGAAACCCACCAAGCACGAGGAGAACATGCAAAGTCCATGCACACAGAGACGGGACTCGAACCCGGACCCTGGTGGTGCAAGGCGATTAAATGTCTTACATCATTAATTCTTTCTTTCTTTTCTTTTTCATGTCCTTCGTTCTCTGTTCTCCTCCTCTCCTCCCTCTCTTTCCATCTAACAGGAGTTTTATCTTATGAACTTAAGTGTGTGTGTGTGTGTGTGTGTGTGTGTGTGTGTGTGTGTTTGAAGAGCCGAGAGCGGTGTGTCTGGGGTCGCCATGGTGATGAGCCCATCCCTCAAAAGGGCACAACACACACATACACACACATGTGCACACACTGACATATATGCACACACACATACATACACGTACATACACACACACATGAACAATCCACACACACACACACACACACACACACACACACACACACACAATCTTTCTCTGTCTGACACTCTTTAGTTCATCTCCCTGTTTCCGTGGTAACTGGAAGAGAAAGGCTCTCTTCATTCTGCATGTAACGTTTGACTGGAAGCACACACACACACACACACACACAGTTTCCCTCTATATTTGTAATATGATGCTGCATTTTAAGAGTGTATTAGAACAATACAGTGAAGCGTCCTAATTCCCTCAACAACAGTACAGAGATCAGACACTAACGCGGTGCATTGTGGGTAATCCGTACCAGTTACAGTGCGGAGATCAGACACTAACGCGGTGCATTGTGGGTAATCCGTACCAGTTACAGTGCGGAGATCAGACACTAACGCGGTGC
>JAQQZT010000017.1:19558224-19563224 GCA_030068275.1 Clarias platycephalus
ACACACACACACACACTCGCATGCACACTGACAGACACACACATGGGTATACATACACTCATACACACACATACAGACATATAAATGCACACACAATGTAATCGGAACTCTCACACACACACACACACACACACAAATCTTAATATATACTGTACAGGCTAAAAAAAATCAGACACACCTACACACTCTACACATCCAGTACACACCGAGTCTCACACGCACCAGCAAAAACAGCAACAGCAAACTCTCTCTCTCTCTCACACACACACACACACACACACACACATCCACAGGACATTTCCATAAAGTGAACGCACTCCAATAAAATCCTGAATCATCTTGTATATAATCACTTTTCCAATAAACCTGTGTTCGTTATTATCATTATTATTATTATATCACACACTTACACATACACGCGCACACACACACACACACACACTCATACAACACATAACAAATCAACATAATAATAATCTCTAAATAACTCTGGGAATTATGGGAAAACATATTACAACAATTGTTTATAATATTATCATTTACACACACACACACACACACACACCAGTGCAATTAGCGGTGGAGTAATTTAGCGTTAGCGCGTTTTGCCCTGCTGCTCAGTGTTATGTTATTTTATTTAGCTGTAGTGTTTAATTTCCCAGCGGAGTTTCTGATCGTGGATCAGCTCTTATAAAACTATTACACACACACACACACACACACACACACAGCAACATACGATAAATAATCAGTGAAATGAAAAGAACCATATTTAATGTAATGTAAATGCAGCATGCTGTATAATATCAGATAATACTGTATAACAGCACCGTAACGCGTCATATCGTATATAACGACCGATCACTTAATGTCGTATTATATTAAAGCACTGAGGAACCGTTTCTGTCGGATCATCGAATCATGTCGCAAAATATTGTATAACATCGTGTAATGTCGTGTCTTGTTAGATATCATATTATAATATATTGTACATCTTATCATTTTGCATAATACAGTATATCAGATTAGACAATATCATACTACAACACACTGTATATCATATTTATATCTTATTATATCGTATAATATTGTATTATGCCACGTATTACTGTATCATTATAGTATCATCTAGCAAATAAAATCATATAGTAAAATACTCGTATCAGTATACTGTACAGTAGTATCACACATAGTGTATCTCATACAGCATGTCGTATAACGTACATCATCGTATAACATTGTATCATTATGGTATGATGTCATATAATAATGTACAACATCAAATACAGAAGTCTATCAGCGCAATATTATATCATATAGAAAACTCTATTATCATACTCAGCTGAACGGTATTCATACTATATTTATGTTTAAATCATATATTATACTCCCGATAGCGTATCATATCCCATAATACTGTATAGCAATGTATTGTAGAGTTGCATTATAGTATCATATTGTACAGGTAATACAGTATCATGTATCAAATCACACTGTGACATCATATATATATATATATATATATACACTGTATATCACAGTACCGTATCTTATCATTATTGGATCATTATTGTGATATATTGTATAATACCGTATCATTATAGGATCTTATTCTATAATATTATACATACGAAAGAAAAGTTTTGTCTGTACATTGGTCAGAACTCGCTCTGTTAGTGATATCTTTATGTTTCATACAGTACATTGGAGGACCAGAAACCAGTCTCAGAAATATTTCTGTACGTCTGTCTGTACATCTGTCTGTCTGCCTGTATGTCTTAATATGTTTTAATAAAACTGACCGTCCTTAGGTATTTGCCTTAAGTTAAACCCGCACCATAAGTCATGCTGTATAATAAGGTACCATATTAGGTGATATAATATTATATGAAATTGGTTGCAATTAAATTTATAATATATATCACATATTTTATAAATAATACATACGATATAATAATAATATACGATATAATAATATGTGATCACATTTTATTATATATCATATAATTTGGTACCGCATCGTTACTGTAATAACTGCAATCCTTATTAAGCAGGGACGTGAATAACCAGGGACCAGCCGATACAATATTATCACGATATTATACCTGGATGCCAATTCGACTCGTTTTGCAATTCTGTAAGCATCATTATTTTATATATATAATTCCATCAATCGAAACAAACTTAACAAATAATTCGCTCCTTCCTACCCTCCAATGTGTGAATAGTTTAGAGAGCACCACCTGTAGTATCATAGAGGAACTGTAATATATTACCGCCTCAATTGCAAACATACGTAAATAAAACATTTCTTTAAAAAACATGAACTGCCACATAAAATAATCACGATACGTAACTCAATAAATTTTTTCCCTCTGGTATTATTATTATTATTAATGGACATAAAGTTGTGTTTAGATAACTTCTATTCTGAAATAAATATAAATATTGGTTCATATTTACAGTACTTCTAGGTTACCAAATATTCTTTATTCTAACTTATTCAACATCAGACTTTTTAAAAAGTATAACTAAACCAGGTCTTCCCTAAAAGACTTTCTTGGTTGAAATATAGCAGGCTGCATGATAACCGCTTACTGGTTTGGATTTTTTTTTTTTAAATCATCTGATACTGTACAGATACTGAATGATGCTCTTTAGAAATCATTATATAATATGTTTTTTTATTGTTGTGCACAGTCACTCGTTACGACTGGGTAATCTCTTCCACATAGCGTAGGATCAGGTACAGTACAGTGACTGAGCGTACTTTTGGTTAGTAACCTAGTAACCAGTGTAAGGATCTATACAATCACGGATACTGAATAAGAGAGTCAGCCTGATGCCTAAATGTAAATATACCATGTGTTATATCAGAACATCACATCGGGTCGGAACATACTGTATCGGATCGGACCGGATCATATAGTTTCAGATCATACTGTATCGCATCGTATATTGAATTGTTTCGGATTATATTGTATCAAATCGTATCATATCGCATCGTTTTGGATTGTGAGGTATTATATCGTATCATATTGTACCGTATTGTATCGGATCGTCTCGGTACTCAGTGATGGACATTTGCTCCCAGCGACTGTGCGATACGGTATAAACCGCCTGCTGTTATCTCGGATATTATTCGGTCACATGGAGCTGTAGGTGTGTCTCATCTTTTACTCCATCACACTGCGTTACTTCATTTTAATATGATGATAATGATGATGATGATGATGATGATGATTATCGCTTTAGACCGTTTGGTTTGGTCCCGCCCCGTGCACACTGTGTGCAGCAGCAGCGCATCACATCCCGGTGGCAGCGCGCGCGGTCTCGGTTATAGCAGGTCCGTTATAGCCGCGGATTTGCGGGATCTCACGCGCCGTCTCTCTCTCTCTCTCTCTCCCTCTCTCTCACGCGTCTCTCTTTCGCGCGCGCGCGCAACTCGGGCCCCGCGAGCGAGCGAGCGAGCGATTGAGCAAGCGCGCGCGCGCGATTAGTCACACCGGTCATTACCGAGTAATCGGTGTCGCTGGTGCGCGTCTCTGCCCCTCTCTGTCTCTCTCTCCGGGGTTTAAGGGCTCGGACCCTCCGACACACAGATCCCGCGCATCATCATCATCATCATCATCATCAGCACCGTCTTATAAATAACCCAAGCAGGTGCGCGCCTGACTGTGTGTGTGTGTGTGTGTGTGCGCGTGCTCTCTCGCTTTCCGTTCTTACCTTCCCGCAGGCACGCGCGCAGCGCAGTCTCGCCGAGCCCGTCAGCAGCGTCCCGCGGCGTCGCGCGCAGCATCAGACACACCGAGTCGGTGCGCATCTCCAAGCGCGCGCGTACCGTCTGACCGCGCGAGCGAGCCTTTTTTTATCCGACACAGACAGAGGGACAGACAGACAGAGAAGAGGCGAGACAGGTGGGGGCTCCGGTCCGGTCCGGTCCGGTCCGGCGGTACAGGCGGCGGCGGCAGCAGTGCAGTGCTGGTGTTACCGGGAATAAAAACCCCACTAACCAGAGAGAGAGAGATGTAGTGTCTGTGTGTGTGTGTGTGTGTGTGTCTCTGTGTGTGCGCGGGCTCGCGCGCGTCTGTAAATGCGTGTGTGCGTGGTTGCCAGATTCCCCATGATTAATCCCCCCACACCTCCAAATAAACCTGCTCTGTTTCTCCTCCTTACACTCCTCACATCACACTGTAATCTACATTTATTATTATTATCATCAATAAAATATAATCCCGGAATTTATTTATTCACATTACGTATTATTATGAGCTGAATTAGACCCACCTGATAATATTACACTCTGGGAAAATATGGCGAATATATACATATGTATACAAATGTGTAAATCTGGCAACCCAGATATCAGCGCTACAGACTGATCGCCAGTCTTGACCGTGAACACGCCCACTTTCACACTGATTGACATTCACGCGCACTGCTCTCGACACGCCTGTTTTATCTCCCTCCTTTTTTTTTAAATAAACAAATAAACAATACACAAATAACAATAAATTAATACCTTTGTATGTAATATGCCTAATTACACAAATAAAGACATTCAATATGCAGAAACTTACATTACAAAAAAAAAAAAAACCTTTTTAATTATTTTTTTTTTTCTTCCATAGAAATGTGGAAGAATAAAATTGTATTGAATAAATTAATAAATACATGAATAAATAACAGAACACACAAATCCCCACGCATCATATATCAAATTAAATTTAACATTTAATTAGCTTTTCCTTACACATAAAATCCTATTTAAAATGTTTTATTCGTCCACATTACTATGGAAAAATAAAAAAAATAAAAATAAAAAGAGGGGTGGATTTTGTTGTAATGTAGGTTTTTACATGATAAATGTGTTTATTTGTGAAATGAAGCATATTAAAAACAAATGTATTTTTATTTATGTATTGTTATTTATGTATTGTTTACTATTTATTAATTACTGCAGTCAATTATTTGTTCTTGTTTATTATCAACATGTATTT
>JAQQZT010000017.1:19565724-19569047 GCA_030068275.1 Clarias platycephalus
TACATAGTGCACTACACTGAGTGTACACACTATCATACTCCATACATAGTGCATTACACTAAGTATTCAGAGTCTCACTCCCTACATAGCAATATACTGAATGTTCACACTTTGACTCCCTACATAGTGAACTACACAGAGTGTACACACTACCTCACTCTCTACATAGCACCTTACAATGAGTGTACACATTATGTCACTCCTTATATTGTACACTACAGAAAGTGTACACACCATCTTACTCCATACAGAGTGCACTACATCAAGTGTACATATGATGTCACTCCCAATATAGGGCACTACTTTGATTGTACACAATTCTTCAACTCCTATATAGTGCACTATAATAAGGCGATACAATCTCATTCCCTACATAGTGCACATGTACATTTATTCGCACAGATCACCTTTATCTCTTTCATCAGTCACTCCATGGCCACGCCCACAGTGTTGCTCCTTAGCAGGAGGTGATGTTTATAACAACGCATACTGTAGCATTTAACAAGTATCTTTATGGTAGAAAAATATAGATTCATTTTCAAAATGTACAAAGTGCGTTATTATTAACACTAATAAACTTCGCTTAGCTCGTTTTAATAAATAGCAATTGGAACAAATCTGAGAAAAAGAAAAAAAACTGAAACAAAGGTGTATTTTTTTATCTAAATGAATGAATTCTTCCAACTGTAACTGTGATGCTTTTTCTACATTTCGGGATTAGATTTCGGCGGCGCGATGCGGTTGTTATCGGGCGACAGCTGGAGTGCGTGCAAGTTGTTATATTACCACAAATTGAAAGTGAGGTGAGATTGTATATCTTTTTCTCTGCTAAATCATAGTTTAGATCTTGGCACAAAAACAAACAAAAAGAAACATATCTACAAAAAATAAATAACATTTATCGCAATGTCCAACAGTGAGGTAACAAGCTTTAGCATCCGCTAATCTGCTTCATTTACCAGATTTGTTTCTGTGTTAGCTATATAGCTAACACAAGCTTCCAGGTTAGCCAGGTGTGTTTCAATAAACTCAACACATAAAAGGATTACAATGAATAAATACAATGAATGTTTAATAAATCCTTCTTCAATCCAGGAATTTTGGAACGGCAGTCATTTTGTTTTCAGTCAGATTGTTGACGTGACAAAACTTTTTTTATCTACTATTAGTCAGATATGGAAAAAATGCACACTAGAGGGTGTTCTTTGTTGTTGTTTTTAAACAGAAAAGTATGTTTATATATTTTTTTTAATCTAATCACAAATTGTAATAAAATTAAGAATTGTTAGTGAAAGTTAGTACGGAAATTCTGTCTGTGCATAATTTATATTTTAATTCTATTTTATTACGTAACTTAATTTCCAGCTAAAATTAGTTTTTTACTGCAAATTTCTCCAGATATCTTTTGTTTAATTGTCTTTTCTACTGCAATATGTTTTATTGTAGTGATTTATTTTATTTTTTGGTCAGCCACATAAGCATTTCACTGGATATCAGACTGTATATGGTTGCATACAGACAAATAAAATTAGAATTTTAAATCTATGAGCTGGACTTCATGAATTCATGTTTTGAAAATTCAGTTGAAAAGAAAATAATCGCCCTTCTTTAAAATAATTAAATTTTGTTGAAATGGAGACGCAGTTTTTATTTTAACCGGCTGTGTTGTGCAACTTTTAACATCCGAGTTCAAAGATATAACACCAACATGTCAAGAAAAAAAAAAAAAAACAGAATCACAGATTTGGAAAAGGATCACCCCCCCCCCTCAGTCAGGTGGAGCTAATCACTTTCACAGTGGTACACAAAACCATTTGGAGATGATTCTGTTTTTTACTTTATTTTTTGCCGACATGTTGGTGTCATATATTTCACTTGGATGTTAAAAGTTGCACCGAGTTAAATACAGCGGAATAAAACATAAACAGTGTCTGTCTCCATTTCAGGCTGCAAAGCAACAAAATACGATTATTTTAAGTGGGCGGGGATTCTTTATATACCCACTGCTGGAGGCAAAAAAATCAAACATATTCATTTCTTCCCCAAGTTGCCAATTTTATCCTGAATTAACCGGTTTGGGGTTTCTTACACAACCTTCATTTTGTCTAGCAGTATAAATAAACTTGAATGGGAAAAAATGAGACATAAATTAAATGTAAATGATGAACGTTCTTCATCCCGTGAACTTGATGTAGATGTAGATGTGTGTAGATGTAAATATAAGTGTGAGTGTAGATGTGTGTGTGTAGATGTAGATGTAAGTGTGTAGATGTGTGTGTAGATGTGACTGTAGATGTGAGTGTAGATGTAAGTGTGTAGATGTGAGTGTAGATGTGAGTGTAGATGTAAGTGTGTAGATGTGAGTGTAGATGTGTGTGTAGATGTAGATGTGAGTGTAGATGTAAGTGTGTAGATGTGTGTGTAGATGTGACTGTAGATGTAAGTGTGTAGATGTGAGTGTAGATGTGTGTGTAGATGTAGATGTGTGTGTAGATGTGAGTGTAGATGTAAGTGTGTAGATGTGTGTGTTGATGTAGATGTGAGTGTAGATGTGAGTGTAGATGTGAGTGTGGATGTAAGTGTGTAGATGT
This sequence comes from Clarias platycephalus, assembly GCA_030068275.1. Taxonomy (NCBI): domain Eukaryota; kingdom Metazoa; phylum Chordata; class Actinopteri; order Siluriformes; family Clariidae; genus Clarias; species Clarias platycephalus. The sequence continues at coordinate 19,568,316 of JAQQZT010000017.1, forward strand.
GTGTGTAGATGTGTGTGTAGATGTAGATGTGTGTAGATGTGTGTGTAGATGTAGATGTGTGTAGATGTGTGTGTAGATGTAGATGTGTGTGTAGATGTGTGTGTAGATGTGTGTGTAGATGTAGATGTAGATGTGTGTAGATGTGTGTGTAGATGTAGATGTGTGTAGATGTGTGTAGATGTAGATGTGTGTAGATGTGTGTGTAGATGTAGATGTGTGTGTAGATGTAGATGTGTGTGTAGATGTGTGTGTAGATGTGTGTGTAGATGTAGATGTGTGTAGATGTGTGTGTAGATGTAGATGTGTGTAGATGTAGATGTAGATGTGTGTAGATGTGTGTCGATGTGTGTGTAGATGAAGATGTGTGTGTAGATGTGTGTGTAGATGTAGGTGTAGATGTAGATGTGTGTAGATGTGTGTGTAGATGTAGATGTGTGTGTAGATGTGTGTGTAGATGTGTGTAGATGTGGGCGTAGATGTAGATGTGTGTGTAGATGTGTGTCGATGTGTGTGTAGATGTAGATGTGTGTAGATGTGTGTGTAGATGTGTGTAGATGTGTGTGTAGATGTGTGTGTAGATGTGTGTAGATGTGAGTGTAGATGTGTGTGTAGATGTAGATGTGTGTAGATGTGTGTGTAGATGTAGATGTGTGTAGATGTGTGTGTAGATGTAGATGTGTGTAGATGTGTGTGTAGATGTGTGTAGATGTGTGTGTAGATGTGTGTGTAGAT
>JAQQZT010000017.1:19636169-19654263 GCA_030068275.1 Clarias platycephalus
GGAAAAAAAAATCCACTGCATTTGGCGCTGCTTGTATCTGAACGCAGCCATAGCCTCTCACATGATAGCAGGGAAAGTTTAATGTTAATGTTAAGGTTAATGTTGACAGCACGATTTTTTATTTTTTAAGTGGATTAAATTATTGGTGGGGACATTTCAATGGTCGGAGGATATTTGTGGGGACACATCCCCTCCGTCCACCCTAAATCTCCACCCCTGTAATCAGTAAATGTTTTTAGGTTAAATAAAAGTTTAAAGTTAGAGAGAGAGAGCGAGCGGGGCACCATGGCCTCTGAGGCCGGTATGTTTGTGTGCCGGAGGACGGGGTGCGGATTGAGGACGTACTGTTAGCGGTGGGGCAGCAGGTCGGGTGTGAGAACATCTACTCTGCCTCCCGGATGAACAAAGCGGTTGTGGTGTTCGTGAACAGGGTTGACCTCGCGAGCGCACTGACGCGGAGCGGATTATGTGTGAAAGGAGCTGCGGTTAAAGTCACCCCCCTGTCTGCACCCGCAGCACGGGTGATAATATCTAACGTGCCTCCGTTTATAAAGAACGAGGCGATAATGAGGGAGCTGGCCCGGTTCGGAAAATTCGTCGGCCCCATGAGATCCATCCCGCTCGGGTGCAGAAGCCCCAACATGCGGCACGTCCTGTCCTTCCGCCGGCAAGTTTTAATGGTTTTAAATAATGAAGATCAGACACTTAACGTGAATTTTAAATGTAAAGAAGGGAACAGCGGCTACACCGTCTTCGCCACCACGGAGCCGCTGAGGTGCTTCGAGTGTGGAGACGTGGGACATAAGAGGCTGAGCTGTCCGCACGTGCAGCCGGGGAGCTCGCGCAGCGACACGCCCGGGATACAGCGGCGGCGGCGCGAGGACAGTGAGCCGGAGAACACCGTGGAGGCGGAGCCCACAGCGGGCCGCAGCGACACACCGCAGCCGCGCCTCGAACAGGTCAGCCCTGCACACACCACCATCACCACCACAGAGACACACACCGCGCCGGGAGCAGACAACTCCGACACCACTGTAAACACTGTAAGTACAGTATCCACCGCCGACAGTGACCCCGCCCCCAACGATGACTCCGCCCTCAACGCCTGCAACGGAGAGGCACAGGAGCAACACACGACACCCAAAGACAGTACCGCAGCTAAACCCAGGGAAAAAAGAGAAGAAAAACCCGTCACAGAACCCGTCACAGAGCCCATCACAGAACCCGTCACAGAGCCCATCACGGAGCCCATCACAGAGCCCATTACAGAACCCATTACGGAGCCCGTCACAGAACCCGTCACAGAACCCATTACAGAACCCATCACCAAAAGGAAAACACGCAGTCAAACTCTGAATACACAGGACAGTAAGGGAGCAGGGTGCAGCACAGCACACACACAGATGTAGAAGAACAGGTAAAATGCTACAGAGAGCGTCGAAAACACCTACAAGTCCCTGACATTAAGAACAGACGCATAGTTAACGCGCTCGCACGAAGGGCCAGAGTGGCAAAAAAAACAAACCCAAAACAACAAACGAACCAAAAGCCCACGGTGACTCAGGAGAAATACAGTAAATGAACAATACAATAAACAGGAATATAAATAAATGGACCTAAAAACTGAAAAGAATTGTGTATGTGAATGTATGTGTACATAGGCATGTGTTTAAAAAAAATAAATTAAAAAATAAAAAATAAATTGTACATAGGTTAATACACTGTGTGCATGTGAGTGTGTATGTATGTTTGTACAAGTAAGGGTGTGTGTGTGTGTATATGTATGTGTGTGTGTGTGTGTGTATATGTATGTGTGTGTGTATATGTTTAAATATTGTGTATAGGTGCACGTATGAGTGTGTGTGTGTAAATTTGTATATAAATTGTAAAATAGTCCCTTCCCTAATTTGTAATAATAAAAGTGAGTTTAAAACCTCTCTCTCTCTCTCTCTCTCTCTCTCTGTCTCTCTGTCTCTCTCTCTCTCTCTCTCTCTCTGTGTTTCTGTCTTGCTCTCTCTCTGTCTTGCTTTCTTCCTGCCTCGCTCTCCTTTTTCTCTCTCCTGTCCGTTCTCTGTTATTCGGATCATGTGACAGTAGGTCTGGAAGGCCCTGGCGGACTCGTGGTGTAATTACCATCCACAAACCGCCGAGTCAGCGCCAGGCTGTGGCGAGTGTGTGACTGCTGAAGATGAGGTGTTCACGGTGATGTGCATGAACCTCCACTCGCTCCATCTCGCTCCGGTTCCGGCAGGTCAGCCTCACCTCACACGTCTGCTAGCGCTGGCTAGAGAGACATAGCAGGGTCCAGTGACGTCAGGGAGAGACGTAGGGTGAGGGGGCGCTGTCCCTCCCTCTCTCATGGGGATTCCCTTCTCTGGAGATCTACCTTTGGAGCAGTCACATGATGAGACCTTTAAAACACACCACTGATTAAGATCAACTGATGGACGTCAAATTCAGCCTAATGACATGCCTTCACACACGTATTTTGTGAATATTAGGGACTGGCTTTACCAGGGGCATTGGTGGTACTGTAGGTCTCTCTCCTACCATACCCAAACCCCAGCCACTGGATGCAGTGCCAGTGCCACGCCTTGATAAAATTGAAGGGATGTGTCAGAAAAGGCATCTGATGTAAAAACCTGTGCCAAGTTCTTGTGCGGATCCGTTGGTCCACTGTGGCGACCCTTCAACAACAGCACTACAGAGGAAGCTCCTTATAATCTGATGAAGGATATTCAAGCGTGGATAAAAGGCCAACCGGTCTCATGGCTCAGGGATACACGGTGTGTGACATGTCGCAAATGTCCGCTTGTGAAAAGCTCCACCGTGCCCCTTACTGTTGACTGAGATGGCTTTCGAACAAACTGAAATGGAAATGGATCTGAATCTCGTCTCTGCATTCAATGCAGTGCAATACGGCGGCCCGATCATTTCGGGTCTCTTTGGGGATTCCGACGCAGGAGATAATGCAGAAGAGTGCCTTCGCACAGCATCTCTGCTCGCTCTGTTGCAGAGGCACTCTTCCGCATTATCTACCGCGCCGGAATCCCCAAAGAGATCCCGACTGATCAAGGCACGGTATTCATCTGTGACACCTTATGGGGTCTTAGACATCACCAGGGAAACTGGGAGGCGGGACCTTAAATTTTAATTGATCTAAAAGCAGAACTCCACACACTGGGTCAAATAACACAAGGAAACTTGCTACAGGCTGAAGAACATGGGTGCGTAACTTTACTCCAGGAGATAATGTGCTAATATTACTACCTACGTCGAGCGCTGAATTACTCGCCAAGTTGCAAGAACCAGGCGACTCTGAGGTTAGCTGAGCGGATTTGCTACAGATACAGATATATCTCCTCAATCTCCTGAAATAACGGAGACGGCAGAGCTGGGACTGGAGTTAAGTCCAAAAAGTGTAACCGAATTCACCCCGGCCCCCTTTAGAGAACACACAGATGGTACAGGTTGCTAATTTGCGGGAGGAACCTTCCAGAACGTTTTCACCTTAGCCCAGTCGTACGAACCACCTGGGATAACTAACAGGCTCTAAACGCGATGGCTCAATGGCGGTGTCTGTTCAGTCGGAGCTCCGGATATGGTGGTCACGTTGTGGTATTTCTTGCATTCTCTGGCTGCTTAGTAAAAAGGTTAGCTAGGAAGCTAAAAGAAAAACCCCACCAAGGTTTCAGCCTACTGGTAACAGCAGCGAGTGCGAGAGCCCAAGAGCGCCAACATGAGCCATAATCTGGGAACGCCAATTATCCCAATCTGCCTGTCTTTGGACTGTGGGAGGAAACCGGAATACCCAGGGGAAACCCACCCAGCATAAGGAGAAGATGAATCGTTACCCTGGACCCTGGAGGTGTGAGGCGACAGCGCTAACCACTACACCTCTCGATTCTTATACTTATTTTATTATTAACCAGTTTTAACACATACTGTATAAATGGTTCGTTTATTATTTATACTTATTGTAATTTAAAAATTAAAAGGACATTTCAAATCTCACACCCCATGTATCCTTTCACAGTCTCCTCCTGTATGCTCACAATAAAGATCAAATACATTTAAAATAGAATTTTTTTCTAATTTTGCAAATTCACTTCATCCCTCAAAACAACTGAACCAAAAAGTCGCTTTAGATGTATTTTATTGGGGACATTTCACATTATTAGTCAATTACACCCACATCAGAGAGAGGGTATCAGTTCACAGTCACCTGCTCCAGGTTCACAATAAAGATTGGTGAATTTTCCTCTAGACTTTCATAATATTTAAAGAAAGTAATAAGAATATATCTGGAGATACTGAAGCAAGAAAAGATTAGTCTAGATATCAGGTTTTCCAGCTCAGTATTATTAGGCCAGATGCCAGGTAACCCACGCAAATTTTTTGAATAGTTCTGTCTGAACAGGAGAGAAAATCAACATAAATGTTGGTGAAGCTATATTGAGTGAAACTCACATCCACCGCAAGGTCATAGCTGCAATTTCTTCTATACCAGTGTCTCCAAAACTATTTTTTTCTTAGGAACTCGCTTTTTATTATTATTATTATTATTATTATTATTATTATTATTATTATAACTGTACATTTTAATAACAACCAACAGATTGAAAACATAACAACTACACATTTAACACAAAAAAATAAAAAACACCCCAAAAATAACATAATTAAACCATAGTGCACATACTCTCAATAAATAAATTAAAATGAAAAATTTATAAATAAACAAATGAGCTGCATGAGGGCTACAATAAATGTTCTATAAACAGATAAATATGTACAGTGGTCCTGTCTTTGAAATTGTCCAGATATGCAAGAAACGGACCCCAAATATGTAAACATTTATCTAAGGATTCGGATTGTGCGTACCTTAATTTTTCCATCCGGATAATAGACACAATTTCCTAAACCCATCTTTGAAAAATTACAGAGGAGAGTGAGATCTCCAGTCTGTAAAAAATGAGTCTCTCGGCGGTGTTCAAACCGAGTATCAATGATTTCTGTAAGGCTTTTGGTAAATGCCAGGGACCCACTTAAAAAAAAAAAAAAAAAAGACAAACCTTCACGACACAGTTCGTATGAATGCAGTAAGCTTTATTTATAAATCATGAGAAACCGTTATATGTTTATGAATGAATGTTACAAGTCACTTTATTACTCTGAACCGTAAACCAGTGATTTCTGAAGTAGGCTACGTCTGATACATCACAACTTCATACATGTGTTTTATTGAAATCATGTTGAAAGTCAACTATAAAAATAGACTTTACGAATAATATAAAATAAATGCATCACCAGTCAAAGTTCACAGACTCTCTGCTCGTTCTCATTTCCTCTACTGTCACTCTAACTGCAGGAGGAGTTATAACAGAAACCGTGACAGTGGGTGATCACATGCAGAGATGATCACATAACAGCTGCGCTCATGTTCTCTAAATAGGTGGAACAAAAAAACTTTTTTTAAGTCAAGGCTTGAAAAATTTTGTCTGAAATACTGGAAGTGTCATAAAATGTAATAGAAATTTTCTGAACCCTGGGTACCGATGATGGACTTAATGTTTGAATGGACGACCTCGACATCCATTCGACCCTGGTCCTGAAGAACAATCCGCCCTGCATATTTGCGTGTTTTCTCAGCTTCCTGCACACCTGACCGAACTAATCATCTGATTAACAACCTTTTCTGAAAACACGTGTGATAGAACGAAGAAAAAAACTAAACTTATCCGGTGTACCTCCAGGACCAGTGTTGAGTCCAACTGCTTTACACAATTTAAACAATGAATTATTCCAGAGGATATTTCCAAGAACCTGTAAGAAAACTTGACACGCTGCACATTGTAAAGGTTATGTAGGTCAACCTCCTACTTAAACGGTCTAACTGTCCCTGCGGGTTTATACACGGATCACGTTTATTTATTCAATTACGAGCCAACTCAGCCATTTCACATCAAAGACAAAAGCATTTTACGGCTGATTTAAGTTTATCCGAACGAGCACGAGTTCGAAGGAAATCAGCTGGAATTCTTGTTTGGTTTGATGATTAAAAATTCATTTACACACATTTTTATTAAACGCTCACTGAGGCCGCTTTAGGCTAAACACGAAAAAAGAAAGTCAGAGACGCCGGAGAGTCGAGGGGTTTAACTCATGAACTATTTGCGTTTGGGGTTTTCTTCTTTCTGCTCTGTAAAATGTCATAAATAAAGCTTTTTAAAGTCACATTCGGTCTAAAAGAGAGATAAAGCTGAAGACATAAGAAGCCTTATATATTTATAAAGAGAGTCGTGCGGTGAGACTGATATATCTGAAGGTTGTTGCTGAAGTTTCTGTCTGCGATCGTTATGTTGCATCAGAGCTGAATATTAACCATGGCATACACACACACACACACACACACACACACACACACATACAAAACTGCCTGGGAATTCACTTGTCCTTCAGATCAGAGTCTGACAGCAGAAAAGAGAAAAGATTATGAGCTCAAGATAGACTGAGAGAACCAGACAGACAGACAGACAGACAGGCAGAAGGGAAGGCAGACAGACTTGAATACAGACAGGAAGACAGACACAATAGTAGGCAGACAGACAGACAGACAGACAGTAAAACAAACAGGAAGAGAGACATACAAAGAGACGGGACATGAGGACAGACATAAACACAGACAGACAAACAGGAATTTATGCAGGCAGTCAGGCAGACAGGAAGACAGACAGGAGGACAAACATGAAGATAGACAGCAAGACAGAGAGACAGACAAGAAGACAGCAGGCAGACAAACAGGAAGATAGACAGACAGACAAACAAACATACAGACAGATAGACAGAGAGCGAGACAGACAGACAGACAGACAGACAGACAGGTGCCCCAGTGACTGTCCACACTGAGTTGTCTGTCCCATTTTTGTCCTTTTTTGCTCCTTCATGTTGGGGTCACGCTGTCCATCAGGAATTTGGTTTCTGTCAGTGTGGGGCAAAAATATCCACCGTTTCTTTTCCTCCTTTAAAAACTCTTTTTATTTAAGAGGTATAAAATAAGATATAAATGATTTTATTAGATAGATAGATAGATAGATAGATAGATAGATAGATAGATAGATAGATAGATAGATAGATAGATAGATAGATACTAACAATATTTCTTTATTAGAACTAGTTTGAAATTACCAGTCTGTGCTAGTGTGTGTGTGTGTGTGTGTGTGTGTGTGTGTGTGTGTGTGTGTGTGTGTGTTCTGCTTCCTGCAGAGAGACACTTAGTTCCTCTTTACTGATGCTGATCAGAGTTTAAAGCCCAGCAGGAGATGAACACGGGGTTACAGACGAGAAACTGAGAAAGAGAGAGAGAGAGAGAGAGAGAGAGGGAGAGAGAGGGAGAGAGAGGGAGGGTAAAAAGTGATCAATTGAAAAAAATACTGATAGTGTAAGAAAAAACTGAGCACAAATGAGAGAGAGAGAGAAGAAAAAGGAGGAGGAGGAGGAGGATAATGATCAGGCCAGAGAGAGAGAGAGAGAGAGAGAGAGAGGAGGGGGAGTAAAAAGAAAGAGATAAGAGAGAAGTAAAGGAGCACAGGGAATTGTGGGATAGCGAAGCCTCTTCCCACGTTTTTGTGTCTCCGTGGTAACCACCCCGAGGGAGGAGCAGGAGTCGAGCTAATCTCCGGATCGATATGGACGAGTGTTCAAGTCTTACTAAGCCCAACCCCAGAGAGAGAGAGAGAGAGAGAGAGAGGAATAAGTGGGAAAAAGAATAAAATTACAGAATAGAGAAAGCTTGAATGGAGAAACACGGAGGAGGAATAGAGAGAGAGAGAGAGAGAGAGAGAGAGAGAGAGCAGGAGAAGGTAGAATAAAGAGCGAGGGCGAGGATAGGAAGAATGTGACAGACGGAAGAATAGAGCGAAAGAGAAAGAAAGATGGTGTGATGTGGCTACAGGCTCACAACCAGAGCGCTGCGTTTTTTGTTGTTCTTTTGTTTCGCTCTCCACAAATGGTTCCCCCATGACATTACTCTAAAGAACCTCCACTGTAATTAAAACTAATCACATTTAACACCATTTACTTCATTAATTATAATCCACACGGGGCAGTAAAGAGACGCAAACTAAACAAACTCCTTTACTACTGAATTACTGTATAAATGAACGTGTGTTCCAGTCGTCTGAGAGAGTTCGTCCTCTTCTGTAACTCCTCTTCTCTCTCCTTCATCAGTCAGACGGATCCAAGCTGGGATTCGCTCTCACACGCCCGTGAAGGAAAGCCGGGAATTGAGGAGGGGCTTCTGACATTTTATGAAACATTAGGTTTACGACAACAACAACAGAAATGTTAAGGTCACATGCAGGACTTCATCAGGAGTCAAAATGTAGAATATTATTCAGAGCTCCAGAATAATCCTTTATTTAGAATGAAAAAACAAATAAACAATCAAAGTATTATTTTAGAATAATCATTTATCTAGAGAGTAAGAATGGAAATGAAGATCACATTTAACACCTAAATTAATTCTGATAAAATCGGATTAAACAACAATAGAGATTTTGAACAATTGTGTATCTAAAATGTAAAAAAAACTAATAGTCGAAGCTCCAGAATAACCAGCTATCTAAAATCAGACTGATTGCATCTAATTAAAAAAAATGTTTGAATCTAGAATAATGATTTGTTTAAAATCATACACAAAATATTTAGAGACCAAAGTAATTGTTTATCTTGAATCAAATAAAAAGAAAATAGAGTCTTGAATAAAGGTTTATCAGTATACAATATTTATCAAATAAATAACAGAATAGTTTGAATAATTGTTCGTCCCTAATCAAACAAAATAAAAAGCAGCATATAGTACAGAAGAAGTATAGAATATGTTTTCTCTAGTATCAGAAAGCACAATATTTACATAATAACAAAATAATAAGAGTCTAGTCTATGAGTCTATAACACTCATTTATCTAAGGGGATTAAATAAATAAATAACATACAAACAAACAAGTAAATAATAATAATAATAATAATAATAATAATAATAATAATAAAAAATAATAATAATAATTAGAGTAAAGGATAATTGTCTAGGGCAAAAATAATCAAATTGTTAGAGTCTAGAATAATTGTGTCTCTAGAGTCTATAATCGAACATTAAACAAAAGTATATACATGATATATGTACGAGGGGCGCTCATAAAATACATATCATCATATGAAAAAAAAAATCCCTTCAAAATTAAAACATGGAAACGATGTGAAGGAGATTTATGACGACGGTCGCCGTGTACGGTGGCGATGCTCCACGCGGTTGTAAAGTGGCTCCCAGTGACTTCTTCCTCTTCCATCACTAGAAGGATCCACTTCGTGCAGCCGTTTGACAATGACGAGGCGGAACTCCAGATCCAAAAAGAAGGCTCCTTCAGAGACCGTCTCCACCAGCTCATCCATCATTTGGAGAAGTGTGTCGCCCCAGGTGGAGGATTTGTAGAGAAGCACTGAGCCCACGATCGACGGTCGTTTTCATCACATTATTTTTTCTTAGCGATGCTGACAATTTTTACCACTGCACCTCGTGAAGTGTTTGTCCATAAACACATATCTGGTTTGTTGTAGAGTGTCTGAACATCTGCTTATCTCACACCCACATCCACATCCACACCACTTCTGGAGTTCTAAACACAGGTTCTCTAAACAATACCAGTGTTGCTTAACCGGGATTTGCAGTAAACTTCAAAAGCAAATAAAAGCAAAGAAATAATAAAAAATTGACTAGAAGATAATCCACCACACTTCTAAAAAAAAAAATCTATAAATAATGAAATCTCAAGCAGCGGTGTACAACAAACCTTTTGAAATTAAGAGAAAATTAAATAGTTAACAGTGATATTTAGTAAACATAACTCTTAACACCGTAGCACTCATTTCTTCGTGCAGGCAGCGGAAACACGAGAAACACATAAAATATCATTTAGGGTTTTGAAATCCGAGCTGTGTTAATTCTTTGACTTACATTGGAGCGTTTGCTTTCAGCGCTCAGTAGCGCCCCCTGTAGGCTGACTTGTTCAGAGCGCAGTTGTTTGTTCTCGTTCTGTAACTGAGTTTTATCCCCACGTTTTTGGAAAATGTTCTGTTCTCTAAATCCAAAAGATTTGTGTGTGTGTGTGTGTGTGTGTGTGTGTGTATATATATACCGTCCTCCTGTCGATTACTCTGCTCGGAGAAGTTGGTTGGTCTGTTGTTGTTAATCTGTACTAAAAGACAACAACAACAACATAATTGTTTAGACAAAGTTAGTTAAAATGCGTTTAACAAGACAAAGCTTGAAGTTTCCACTTTGCAGTTTCTCTGTAACACGATAAGCTATGTTCTAGTTGCCGCTGTATAATTTTATCGTTCAGAAAGGAATGTTTAAAGGTGCTACAGCACCAGGGATAAACTGTCATAATATTAAATGTGCTCTAAATATAAAGAGACGAGTTGTATGATGCGTCAGGGCTGGAACAGTAACACAGCTTCATCACACCGCCCACGTTCTTAATTATTTTCCCGTGTTTGCTTTATTTTCTTTAACAAAATCATGCTGGGAAATTAATAAGTGTAAACTGAAAGCAGGACCGATCTGGATCTCGGTAAGATTCGACACTTTCCTCCTCACCTGTTGTTTTGTTCGTGTTTCTCCTGTTATTCCCTCCTGTTAACAAGCGCCTGGGCGACTCGCTGGGTTTGGAGAGTTGTCCTTCGCCGTCTTTCAGTTTTCGCTGCAGTTGCTTTTTGTCTGTGAGGAGTCAGGTGTAATTGTCACCCAGATGATTTTTTCTCCTCGGTCAAAAGGCTGAGGGTCTCTACATCGCACTCCGCGTCACCTTGAAGAACAAAAATATAACCATTCATGAATCACTGTTAAAGCAAAGTGACTTTATAAAACTTACGATTTTACCAGCTCGGAGCATTGTGTTGCTGTTTAGGGACAGAAACTCACTCTTTTAGTCTAATTTCTCTTTGTTTTGGTTTTAATCGAACTCAATCCTAGTTTGTTATCTTCCAAACCACCAGAGTCATTTCCTTCAAAAATACTGCAGATTTCCCGATAGTTCACCGCAAACTCACTGACCGCTAACCAGGTTTATCCAGCTAACCGCTAACCAGGTTTATCCAGCTAACCGCTAACCAGGTTTATCCAGGTAACCGCTAACCAGGTTTTTTAGAAATCTATTTGCTCGTCTAGGTCAAAGTGTTTCAACTAAATTTAGTGGAGAATGGAACTTATTGTATTCACACTACTTTTTTTTACGGCTTCTGGAAAAGATGAAGACGTCACAAGATTCACAATGACTAAGTTTGTGTGTGTAAAATTATTCTGTCTACTTAGCAAAATGTTTCTCTTAATGTTTTTTTTTTTTCTGTGCTTAATACCTAAAACCTGTCCTGAACATTACTTTGACTGTCTTATTCTGGTATAATCTGGTAGTTTGTCATTTATTCCACACACTTCCAAAGCTAAAGCCTAGAAGTAGAATTTAGTTACAGTATTACAGGAAAAATGAAACATCACCAAATCACAAGGCTGTGAATGTTAACTGTTTTACGCCAGACCGAGACCGTGTTAGCCACAAGGTAATGTAGCGTAGCTTGCAGGAAACAAAGAACACCAAAACTAACTGCAGTTCCTGATACCGGTCTCTCCAATGCCTTACACACATTCATGTATCAATCTACTTGTGGGGACAATGTTCTGTTAAACACACAGGAAAATTTTATAATAATAGTTATAAGGCCCTTATGATGATCTTGTATACAATTTCTCAAACACACACACACACACACACACACACACACACACACACACACACACACACATACAGTCCTATACCACGACCTGTGAAAATGACTTGTGAGGACCTCTCATAACAAATGCCAAGATATATTGAAATCTTTCCCTAACCTTAAACTCAGGAAACAAAAACAAGAATTTTAATTCTTTCAATAACATTATGGTAAAAGAATTAATAAAATATGTAAAAATGTATTTCCTCATGGGAACCGCAAAAACCCCAAATATCCCCACAAAGTCAAAACCAGTACCAAGGTATAAAACACACCACCGTCCAAAACAACCTAACCATTTACAGTATATTTGTAGTACTGTAAATAATATTTTTTAATAAAACCAACCCATCTAAAATATATGATTCGTTTCTAAGTTTCAGAGTACACAAATCTATTGTCATGACAACTACATCCACAAACTGTAAGTAAATAGTACAAACATATATTCAGGTTTTGGTTTGCATCTTGTTATAAATATCAACTTGATCATAATTATAGCAGTAATTTACAAGTACATTTTCCAAAAACAACTCGCTGAAAAAAATTTGTAGGTTCAAATAATTGTTTTTTTTATTTAATGTGTAGAATCATTCCTCCCCATTGGATTGAACTTCATGTCTGCATGATTTTCATCACTTTCTTCAATTGAAAATTGTTTTGTATGTTTGCGTGTGTATCTGAGAAACACTATTCTAAAAAGTAAAAAGTTTCCAGATTTCTTCAACTCTTCCTAAGACAGGAAACTACATTTTGTTTCTTTGTAAGAACTGATGGTTTAAAGAATCGTTGTGGCAGAAATCTTATAACTCACTGCAGTAATTATCCAATCTAAGATGCTTGATAAGTGGCTAATTAACATCCAGATGGTAAATCTTTGTTTTTCCATCCTGGCTGGACATGGTTAATGTAAAGAAATGTAAAATAATTAGTAAACAAAGCACAATATTGAAGTACTTCACTACAACCGAATATTGTTTCCTTTTGATGAAAAATTCACACGCACTAAACTTCTAGATTCATTAAAGGCACTTTCATCACTCAGGTCCATCGTGCTTAATCTGTGTTTAATGCTGTGTGTGTGTGTGTGTGTGTAAGAGATAGAGAGAGAGAGAGATTTAAAGAGGAAATCTGTGAACTCTCCTTGGCCCCTGTAAAGCAAGCTCTAAAAAATGTTACCGACCAAAATGTGGAAGTTTCATCAACCTTCATCTCCCAGACAAGACAAGCACGTTACATCATCTTATAGCAAAAAAAATATATATATATATATAAAATTAACTAACATCAATGAAGAGAAGGGGTTTGTAACAATAATACAGGTGATTCCGATATTTAATCACTGTAACATACTAAGACACAGCTACACACATACACAGCTAAGAAGCTTTCAGATTTAAATCATAATATGGATCGTGGCTCCGGCATACGGAGAAAACTTTCTACCTTGATGGTGTCCAAGCTCTAGTGAAACACTGGGATAAGTGCATTAGTGTATCAGGAGGTTATATAGAGAAATAAAGGGAGTTTTTACTCTCAGAACCAAAAGTTTTGCTTTGACTCGAACGCCGTTTGTATAAAACTGCATTGAGTTTCTGTGAAACTAGTCAAACACGGGACCCCACGGTACACTTTAACACACCGAGGACTCTAATTACACTGATTTTACATTTCACTTTTCTGTATTAGTTTGGGACACTATTTTTTGTGACATTTAAAATTTAGACTTTTTTATAAAGCCGGAAAACGCTGTTAATAATTAGCTTCAATCAGTCTGTAGGACCTCATAAAGAAAGAAAGAAAGAAAGAAAGAAAGAAAAATTATGTAATTAATTATTATTTCAAAATATGGGTTTGTGCCTAATGTGGAACCTGGAAAGCTTTTTTTATCTAGATAGGTTGCCATGGTAACATTATGAACATTAAAAATACCATGTAATATATGACTCGGTTTCTAATTTACATATTCGTGTATATTCATAGATTGTGATGAGTTTAAATATATACAGCATAGAGCATTCATTGCAGAGTTTAAAAGTAGCAAACAGACCACACACACACACTCTCTGTCTCTCTCATACACACACACACACACACACACACACACACACACACACACACTCTCTATTGTCCCCACTACACTTTTCAATGCGTCTCCCTTTCTCCCTTGTGAGAACCATATTTTTTTGCCCTCATAATGTCTTTCATCCTCAAAACACACACACACACACACACACACACACACACACACACACACACACACACACATCCTGGTATTACTGACTTTCGGGTACCGATTGTGCAATACATTCTCATGCACACAGTAACATGCAACAAATTGACTTGTGATCCCTGGAGTGATCCTTGATACATTTACCACACACACACACACACACACACACACACACACACACACACACACACACACCTAGGACACCCACGATTCCCACTACACATTTTAATTCATTTCTCTTATGGGGAACATAATTTTTGTCCTCAGAATGTCTTTCATCCTCGTGAAATGCGCACACACTCACACATACACACACTCACACATACACACACACACACACACATTCACACACGCCGACTTCCATTTAAGTTCCTTATCTCTGCTATCTCTCTCTCTCTCTCTCTCTCTCTCTCGCTCTGCTAATTCAAAGTGCAGGTGACTTTGTGCGTCCACTGAAGGCGAGGATGAAAGCAAAGCTACAAAAGAATAAAGAAAGGAAAAGATGGAGAGAGAGAGAAAGAGAGAGAGGGAGAGAGAGAGAGAGATGGTACGATTCACTGCTTGTGGTGATTAGAAGAGGGGAAAGTATGTATTTTTTTAATCCTACGCTTTTCTCTCTATTTAATTTTATCGACCACAGCTGGCACGAAACAGATGTTTTACAGTGAAACACACACCAGGACGATTTAAACTAAATGAACTGATGATGTTGCAAAAAAAATAATAATAACGTTACCATTCTAACACTTCTTCCTTGAATAACTTGTTACTTCAAGAAAACGTCACTATAGCACCCTTTTTTTTTTTATTAGTCTAATAATGAGTGAACGTAAACAGGTTGGAACGTTGCTATGGAAACTATAATATATCAGACAAGAGCGAGCGTGTTAATATAAACCTGCCCTACTGCCAGAGCTGTAAAGAATTAATCAACACCATCTGACCAATCAGAGGGCAGGATTCAAGAGCGGTGCTGTGCTCCTAACAGATATTAAATGACCTCTAATTGACCTTGATGTTTAAACACATCTTTCTGACAGGATGAACTCTTCACGGCTGAGCGAATACACTGTGTTCCACCCAAATAACTTTTACATTGACCTTGGTTCATCTCTCTGTCTCTGTCTCATTCACACACACACACACACACACACACACACACACTCACACACTCACACACTCAGTAGCCAAGTTTTAACCTTAAAATACAGAAAAGGGAACGGTATCAGAGCGCAGAGAGAGAGAGAGAGATGAATAGAGTCACTCCGTAATCATTGTGTTACTTTCAAGCAGCCGCGTTGAATAAAAAAAACGCAGAACAATTGACTAAAAAAAGTATATAAATATATATTTAAAGAAAAAGACGATAATTAGGAATCTGAGCGAGTAAAAATGTCTCGGTTCGGTTAAGACACGTCTGAGTTCTTTCATCTGAACGAGGATTTAATGATCGGTCCTATAAAAGGGTTTAACACTCAGGAAGGTGTGGACGTGTACACGGACTGCGTACTACGCTCCCAGGGGTTCTTTACCCGTCCTAGGGGAGAACCTTAAAAGTTCACCAATGGAGTATTTCCACATCTAAGAAGCAAAGAACCATTAATTATCTACTGACCCCCTAGCCCTTAAAGCCCAGAGCATCGTAGCCAATTTGTGCAAACTGCAAAAAAAAAAAAAAAAAAAGGGAATATGTTAAGTGGAATATTCTTGAATCTAGCCAAATCTACAGTATGTATAATTTCTTAAAATAACTTAACAACAAACCGAATCTTAAATTATAAATCTTATTTCTAGTAAAATCTTACTAAAATTGTAAGCTAAAATATCTTGTTGTCTCGGCAGATAATTTAGCAAATTTCTAAAACTAGCAAAAATTATATATTTATATAGGCCTATATATATATATTTTATTATTTTTTTTTTTTTTTTTGCATAAAATTTAAAGTTTCATTTTAGGTTTCGTTTTAGGTTCAATATTATATTTCATTTACTGTAATCATATTTTAAGAAAGTGTAGATGAATGTAACTATTTCAAGACATTCAAGACATCATCAAACATAACATGGCAATAAAGAAAGTAGAGCAAATAATCCCTGTTCCCTGATACTTAATATCGTGTATTTCCCCATACATTAGCATACAATAGCATTACTGAGTCTTTTATAATAATTGTGCATGACGTCCTTAAATCTCCCAGCTGCCCATTCTTCTTGGCAAAATGCCTCTTGACAATACCATGTTGTCTTGCATGAACTGCACGTTTGAGATCTCCCCAAAGTGGCTCAGGAGGTCAGGAGACTGTGATGGCCGCTCCAGAAACCTTCACATTTTTTTTTGCTGTAGCCATTGGAGGGTCAAATTGGCCCTTTGTGCTTTAAATCATTGTCATGTTGGAACATCCAAGAGCGTCCCATCAATTTTAACTAACTTCCCGGTACTACTGGGACTCACACAGCCCCAAAACATAAGAGATCCACCACCATGCTTCACAGTGGGGAGGGTGTGCTTTTCACCGTTTTTCTAGAGCAGCCTGCATTTCCCTGGAAGTTTTTTCTGGGTTTTTCTTCACGTCCTGAACAATTCTTATGGCAGTCTTGGGTGTAATCTTACTTGGTCTACCTGATCATGGCTTAGTATCAACTGAACCACTTATTTTCCACCTCGTTCTCAGAGTTTCTGCAGTACTGACTGGCATTTTCACGGGTTGAGATATCTTTTTTATATAATTTTCCTGCTTTATAAAGTCCAACTACCTTATTACGCAGGTCCATTGGCAGTTCTTTTGTCTTCCGCCTGGTGCAGTTTCCAGCCAAGTCGGTGCATCACCTCATGAGCTGAGAAACTCACTGACTATTTATACACAGACAGTAATTACAATTAGTCACAGGTGTGGAAACGTCCCTTTTAAAGCATTTTAAACCTGTGTGTTTATGATGTGGCCAAACATTCAAGGATATGCAAACTTTTGATCAGATGTTTTCAGTTATAAAGCAAAAAAAAGCAGTTAAACAACTATATGAGGTCTACTATATATCAGTTGCCAAATGACTGCACTAGCTAGCCCGGCACTTTGGCGTTAACTTGATGTTAAAGCCCCTAGTCCGGACTGTTGCTGCAGCTACAGGAGGGGAGACAACCACATCAGCTTCGCTCTGGAAACTGGAAATGCTGCCACCAAAGACTGACTACGATGCCCTGGCTTCTGTTTTGACTACTGGATTGTAATAGCCACAGTGTCTTGGTCTGTCTCCCACCTGCGGCCGCTCCCACAGAGCTGTGAGTGGCCTTCTGTCCTTTTCTGCGAACATGCTGGAGCCTGCGAGAGTCGGCTCTGTTTCATGCCCATTGCATCTATCTGCCACTGCTGTTCTCCACCAGCTTAGTGTCATCATGCCTGCTGGTCACTGCTTCGGACACACACATACACATTTCTGTTTTTTTCTACACTATCTCTTACTTTCTCTAACCAAATTCCCAGTATTTCCTCTAAATCTTCCCCTCATTAATTCAATAAAAAAAGTAAGACCTCACCTCATGTCCATGTGTCTGAAAGTGGACACACAGTGCCTGTGTTTGATGGTGAAGTGATTGGTCGCTTTACATCCCAGTTCCCCCTCATGTCTGTGTTTCCTTCTGGCTCCTCCCTTTTAGTTATGATGTCATAGTCAGTCCTGCCGGAGTCCCTGCTTGCACTAAATATACCTTCACCTTATACACTGTGTGACTGAGACCAGACCTAACAGTTATCTCTCCTCTTCTCACCCTCAGTGATCCAGACCCCCTCTGGTCTTGTCTGACTCGTCCTGGTGTCCCGCTTCTGGTTGGAGATCTGGTCACATGGACGCCCCCATGATGCGTGTGGTGACTGGGGACGGTTCCACTTGACCATGAAGACGGTCCTGTCCTCGGCTGATGCAGACAGCTGTTTCTCTGAGGACTCGTGACTGCAGTCACTCCATAGTTCAGGACTGGAGTTTCCTACAGTCTACCTGATCCTCCAGTAACCACCTGGACTCCATATGAACTTCTCCACA
>JAQQZT010000017.1:19695627-19707552 GCA_030068275.1 Clarias platycephalus
GTGTGTGTGTGTGTGTGTGTGTGTGTGTGTGTGTGTGTGTGTGTGTGTGTGTGTGTGTGTGTGTGTGTGTGTCCGATCAGCCACAATGCTGGTGGCTTTGCAGATGCAATGTGTGGTGTAGATGTCTGTGGGAGAGGGAAAAGAGACCCCAATGATCTTCACGGCTGTCCTCACTATCCGCTGTAGGGTCTTGTGGTCCGAGATGGCACAATTCCCAAACCAGACAGTGATGCAGCTGCTCAGGATGCTCTCGATAGACCCTCTATATAAAGTGGTACGGATCGATGGTGGTCCTTCCTCAGTCTTCTCAGGAAGAAAAGACGTTGTTGGGCTTTCTTGTGCAAGAATCTGGTGTTGAGGGACCAGGTGAGAATCTCCTCCAGGTGAATGGCCAGGAATTTGGTGCTGTTGACGATCTTCACAGAGGAGCCGCTGATGTTCAGCGGGGAGTGGTCGCTCCGTGTCCTCCTGAAGTCAACAACCATCTCTTTTGTTTTACCAACATTCAGAGTCATTAGCCTCTGCACTTCCTCTCTGTATGCTGACTCGTCATTCTTGCTGATGAGACCCACCACGGTCGAGTCATTAGCAAACTTGATGATGTGGTTGGAACTGTGTGTCGCTACACAGGCGTGAGTCAGCAATGTGAACAGCAGTTGACCTAGCGCACAGCCCTGGGGGGCCCCAGTACTCAGTGTAGTGCTGGAGGTGCAGTTCTTGATCCGCACTGACTGAGGTCTTCCGGTCAGAAAGTCCAGGATCCAGGTACAGAGGGAGGTGTTCAGGCCCAAGAGGCTCAGCTTCCTGATCAGGTGTTGGGGGCATTAGAACGTAGGTGTTCTTATTGTCTAGGTGTGTGAGGGCCAGATGAAGTCTGGTTCCGCAGCTTTATGTGTGTTAAATCTGCATAGTTTTCTTACATCAGCTGTGGTGAGACACAGCACCTTGTCGTTCAGAGGATGGGTGGTCTTCCTCTCTGTCACGTCGTTCTGTGCATCAAACTGAGCGTAGAAGCCGTTCAGCGCATCTGCAAGGGAGCCGTCACTGTCACAGGGAGGTGATGATGTCCTGTAGTTGGTGATGCGCCATGTGTCACTGCTGTCCTTGTAGTGGTTGTGAATTCTCTGGGCATGTGCGCACTTCACCTCTCTGATGGCCCGGAACAGTTTGGCCCTTGCTGTTCTTAGGGCCACCTTGTCCCCTGCCCTGAAGTCTCGGGTCTTCAGGAGTACACACACTGTTTGTCCTTCTCGCTCACAATTCTCGACTCAACTTTCACAGGACTTTTATTATTATTATTATTTATTATTTGTATTTTTATTATTATTATTTAATTATTGTTATTCTTGCTTATCATTATTATTATTATTATTTCTTTTTTAACTGATTTAGTTATTCCTTGTTTGTATTTCATCTCTGATTATAGAGCATATATTCTATTTTTGGAGTCTACCAGGGTTGGTTTGGGCAGGTTTGGGTTGTTGCGGGGTCTCTAGATCAACAAAGCTGTTTTCTTTTTTGTTTGTGTGTTTGTTTTGTATTGTTGTTTCTACTTGATCTAGAAAAAGAAAAATGCAATAAACAGTTGTTAACAAAAAATAAGCGCACACACCTTTGGAGTAATCCACGGTTTCTGGTTGGGGCCTGAGATGATGCTCTTGGAGACAGTGACCTCATTGGTGCACTTGTTGATGTAGCTGGTCACTGATGATGTGTACTCCTCCAAGTCGGTGAAGTCGCTGTAAGATACAACCTCCCAAAACATGTTCCAGTCAGTGTTCTTAAAACAGTCCTGAAGAGCAGAGAGATCTCCTGCTGGCCAGGTTTTCACCTGCTTCAGAACCGGTTTTGAGCGTCTGACGAGTGGTCTGTATGCTGGAATTAGCATAACATGGATGTGGTCTGAGTAGCCGAGCTGGAGGCGGGGCTCTGCACTGACTTGAGATTTGCATGGTTGAAAACTCCAGTGACAATGAAAAAAAGCTGATGGAAAACAATATTCAGATCGATTGTATTATGCATGCTAACCGCTACTTTACTGTGCAAAATTCTTGCAAAAGAACAGAGCATTAGCATGCTTTTTATTTAGCAAACCAATTAGCACATACCTGATTATGAAATTGTTATCATAGCTATGCTAGCTAAAGACTTTGCTGACCGAGCTTTAGCTTTAATACATTACCTATTTTCAAAATAGAGAATTAACATGCAAACTAGTTACAAGCCACTGATTTAGCATGCTACTTCTTCCATGTTGATTTTTTTATGCTAGTCTTTTCCAGGTTAAAACATTAGCATGATGGATTGTTAACCAACATATCAGATGTGTATCATTATACATATTGGAATTCATTTCATTCATTAATTAAATTTGACTCCTCTTTTTTTTTTTTTTTTTTTTTTTAGAGTCAATGGACAGTCTCGCCCAGACGCCTTCCTCCCATCATCCCTCTCCCGTGCTCTCGACTCACACCCCATTCTCATCCAATCAAGACGAGCCAGTTACCGAAGCAGACGCAGCCGCCAGAGACGAGCCCAGTGACTCGGACATCAGCATCCCGCTCGATTATCTCTTTCTGTCTCAGTGTGAAACTGGGAGGAAGAGCATCACCAGGTAAGCCCCGCCCCCAAAAAAGCATTGCAAAACGAGATAATATGGTCTGTAGAATTTTGCCTCTTTTGTTCCTGGCCAACTTTTTCTTTTAGAATTAAATTAATTATCATTGTTTATTTGCATCATAGATTTTATTTTAGGTATATAAATGATAAATACATAATATATTTTTTTCTGTACAAGTTGCAATGATGCAAATTTGTATGAATTAGCAATCTGTGCTGCTTCCTTAACCAACTTTGTTTGCAATGCTAGCTAGACATGGCTGTCATTTTTAGCAAGCTAGATAGAGGAAATTAAGCTAGCTAAATCTGTAAATAATTTAAAATTGTGTTTAAAAATATTAGTTTCGGTAAGTCTTTTTTTTTTTTTTTCAAAAATAGTTTTTGTTCATTGTGTTTCAGGTGTGACAGCATGTCGAACTCAGAGCGTTCGTTTGAACAAAGTTCCTTCGAAAACGTGACCGATGACGTGTTCAGTCCCGTAATGTGCATAGACTCCGC
This sequence comes from Clarias platycephalus, assembly GCA_030068275.1. Taxonomy (NCBI): domain Eukaryota; kingdom Metazoa; phylum Chordata; class Actinopteri; order Siluriformes; family Clariidae; genus Clarias; species Clarias platycephalus. The sequence goes on from JAQQZT010000017.1 coordinate 19,698,745, forward strand.
CCCCTTACCCTTCGGCGCCCTGTATGGGACACGGTCGTTATCATCGTGTCCCGTCCGCGGCCCTGGCGACGTCTTCCGATTCGACAGCCCCTTCTGCGCCACGCCCCCTCCTCTCCCTCCGAAACCCACACAGATGTCCGATCACCGCTGTCACGAGGACGCTGTGCGTAACCAGGGGCAACCGGGGCTCCTCCCACGCAGGACGTCGCTGTCGGGCGGGGAGCATTTCAGAAGAGGTGCGAATGCGCACACACACACACGTGTACACACATTTTTTGTCACGTAATATGAAAATGAGAGTGACTTTATGTCTTTTATGTCATTGCTTCCCCTGCAGGTGAGTTCGAGTTCAGCGCCAGAGGAAACTGGAATAAAAGACTGAGTCTGAATCTGGTAAACACATGATCTCTTTAGTAGGCTAATCATTCCAGCAGTGTTGTTAGCTAACTTTAGCAATGTAGCTCATTTTAAAATCCAAATCTTGTGTCTTGCAAATATTCTGGAGTGTTTGTCCACATTGTGAGGAGGTTTTAGGTGAAAAAAGATACTCTCGTTAAACTACAGACGCTTGTATCACCGAAATGCTAAAGAATTCAGCGGTTGCGGAAGCGTTAAAGTCGTGTAGAGCAAACACACTGAATAGAAATATTTTACGTCTGATATAATGGACACTCGAATGCTCAGGTCAGTCTCCTGTCTCTCTTCTCCTCTCTCTCTTCCTCTCGCTCTCTCTAGCCGATGTACATGGTTAATACTCCTTCCGAGAGCCAATCAGACGATTCCTCATACGTGCCAATGGCCTCTCCGCCAATCAGCACCTCAGACAGCGAAGTCGACGGCTACATTCCTATGAGTCCATCCACACTTCCTGTTTCATTGTTGACCAATGGGAAACCAGAACCACCTCTTCCTCCAGGCTCCGATATGGAGCCTCCTCCAGTCAATCGCAGTCTGAAGCCGAGGAGGCGGGGTATGTTTCTGTTAAACGTTCCTCATCAGGACCTTAACGCTTTCCATTAATCATTTACATTTACATTTAGGCATTTGGCAGACGCTCTTATCCAGAGCCCAGTTATAATCTTAATGTTTCCCATTAAACGTTTTCCCATCAAGAGCTTAACGGCTTCCATTAATCATTTTCCCGTAAAGCTTTAATGGTTTCCATTAAACAGTTCCACATCAGGATCATACTGGTTTACTTAAAAAAATTTCACACAGGATCCTAGTGGTTTCCATTAAATGTTTTCCTATCAGGATCTTAATAGTTTCCCCCATCACATTCCATTAAACATTTTCCCATGAAGGTCTAATGGTATCCATTAAAAAAAATCCCTATCATGATCTAACGTACCTAAAAGTTTTCCCAGTGCCATTCTATTAGTTTTTAAGAATAGCGATTTTTTTTTTTTTTTTACTGTCACTGAGTGTGATATGACTCATCTCACTGTGGGAAAACTTCCTCATTCTCCTGAGTCAGGAAACCCTAACAGTGTTATAAAGATAACCCTAGCATCACGGAGATAAACACCATGCTGTAGAACATTGTGAGCTCACAACAATATTATGTTGAAGGTTTTCAAGCTGTTACTGTAAATACTGGATTTTCAATTTAGCATTATTTAAGATTACTCGTTTATTATCTGTCATGTTCATTTTTATCCTCTATTGTAGTGAAACCACCACCCCTCGATTTGTCCACCATTAGCGAATGCCCCACCCACCTTCCCCTGATTCACACCCTGACAGAGCCAAGGTGAGCAGAATAAACTAGAACCTAATACGTTTATGAACATATTCCCTGTGCATCATTCAAACGTTTGTATGTTGTTTTCCTGTGTATCCAGTGCCTCACCTCTTTGTGTTCCATGGGACAGGGGACGGGGCTTAAATGCCACCGAGCAGGAAGGGAACGTCACGCCTACGGTAACTCTCGCTCTCTCAGCCTCTCTGCATTATCTGATTTCTAAATGACAGATAAAATCTGCTCAAAGCAAAACTATTGTAGAAATAAAAAAGTGTGTGTTTTTCTGTGTACAGTCTGTGTTCTCTACATGTGACTCCGCCCCCTGGTCCCGGAGCTCTCACCTGGATTACCTGTCACTGGATTTTAACTCCGCCTCCCCCTCACCTGTTCAAAAGGTAAGCAGTGTGACACTGAGGCAGGGAAAAGAAGATAATACATCAATTCTTGCGGAACATGAAATAAGGTAGAAATAAACAAAAATCTACTTCCTTTAGTCTTAAAAACATATTGTTGCTTCCAGAAACCTCTGCTGGATGAGCAGCGCGTGGACTATGTTCAGGTGGACGAGAAGAAGACTCAGGCGCTGCAGAACACCAGGACGGAGTGGAAGGACAGCCGGCAGCCGAAAGTGTGAAGGAAAAGAAAAAAACTGTAAAATCATTGTACAATCAGAAAACAATTCAGTGTGCAGTAAATACGGTAAAAAAAAAAAAAGAAAGAAAGAAAGAAAATTGCGTGCACTTGGTCTGAGCCCCCTCTCAGAGGTGCGAGGACAGAGACTGAAGGAAAAAAACAAACAATTTATTTCAAGTTCAGGTACAACATCAACCCACTGTGAAAGGTCAACAGTCACTGAAAAAGGGTAGCTCCAGCATGTTGAAGTGTCTATAACTGTAATATTCTGTGTGTTAATATATATCGCGATGTGTTGTTGGTACATGATTATTTCTTTAATCAGATCTACATTACCGTCTGACTGTGTCAGTTATAAGGGATGTGAGATTGTATAAGATGTTGTGTTCTTTCTCTTCTGTGATTGAGATTTTACAAAACAGGGTTAAAAAATCAAATGGTACAAAAAAATGGAGTCTGAGTCCACTAACAAAATAACGGTTCCCCGACAGTTCCTATAGATATTTTCTTTAATATATCAACCCAATGCTGTGCGTTTCAAAGCACTAGGGGCAGCAGAACATTAAAAACAGTCCAAGGCTATAATAGTCATTAAGAAGTTAAAACACTAAAATCTGTATGTTTCTTTTTTTTTTATTATTATTATTTGAAGCAGAATTCAAATAGATTAAATTTTTTATAATTTTGAATGTTTCTATCCTAAACAAAGAGTTTGCGATGACTCATAGGGGAGAAAATATTCATATTTGAAAATACAGTTCTCAATAGTGGACTTTGTCCGTGTTTCACTGTGATGTCATCACGACTGAATAAAATATTCGGCATTTTGTCAAAAGCACAACTACAGTACTGTCACTGTGATTTCATCAGCATCAAACCAAAAACTTTATGGTTGTCTAACTAAAGTCAAGTCTAAGGAGGTGTGTGTGCATGTTTAACAAACACCATTCCCGATTGTGTGCTGTACATTTCAAAATCAAATAATTTTTCAAGTTAAAAAAAAAAGCTGACCTCCCAAAAAATAAGTAATAAATCAATAAAAAAAATAATAATAATGTGTGCCTTTTATTTCATTGGTCTTAATAAGCTGTTAGTGAGTTTTAATGACAGTTATTGTAGTTATATTACAGTAATGTGACACTTTCATTAGTTATAGTTATTAGTTTCATTAGTTATAGCAAAAAATAGCTTGAATTTCTGAGTACGTTGTATGTCGGTAGCATGTAAGAACATTACAGTAGATATAACTCAGTTAAAATAAGTTATATAAGTCGTAGCAAATGAAACAGTTTTTTATGTTACTTTAAATAGTTATATCAAAAAGATTGAGTTAAGTTAAATTAAGTTGGGTAAAGTATTTATAAATATTAGCAATATAAATAACGGTCATTAATGTTACTTTGAATAGTTCTAGCAAAAATTAGTAAATTGTCATGTCAGTAACATGTCAGTACATTACAGTACAGTAGTTAAAAACAGTGATTACATTTAATTAGATAAGGTACAAGGTAAAGTAGCAATTAAACCATGTTATTTATGTTACTTTAAAATAGTTATAGCTAAAACTTTGCTAGAATTTCTGAATAAATTGTCATATACCAGTAGAATGTAAATACATTGCATTAATTGTAACTCAGTTTACATAAGGTACTGACAGTATAAGTATAATTAGAACAACAGTTACAGTCAAGGTATAGTAAGTTATAATTGATGATAGTTAAAGTAAAATGTTTTGTATGAACTGAAGTAATTACAAGTAATTACAACAATTATTAGGTTATCTGTAGTCTGTATTATTAAATTTCTAATTAAAGTATAATAAAGAACATGAAGTTAGTATATGTTGTGTATCTGACATCCACGGTGATTTTGACTTATCTGACAATGTACACAAACCACCCTGTAAGCTGGGTCTAAAACCAAACAAGTTTAATAAGGTATTTAAATGCAGGAATTGAAAGTTTACTTGTTGAATGAGGCAATTAAAAACAAAATGAAACACTCCAGTTTATCACAAGAATCAGCAAGAACCAGTCGCAATTGACGGCTCACAGTTAAGAGCAAAAACCAGTACATGGAGGTGGTGTTCATAACGAAGTTTATTATGAAATACTGATATCATGTCAATCAGATCACCAAATTAAAACATTAAACTGATATTTTCTTTCATAACCTAATATTTTAATATGGCACTTAGTACATATGGTGCAACATAACTTCATCCACTTCTCTTTTATTTCCCTCTCTAACGTTTTTCTCCTTCTCATTAATAATAAGAACTTCCTGTCCTTCCACCAGTTCCAAAATCCAGAAAGATCATCAACGTGGAAAAAAATATCACATTATAATAGAATAAATAATGCTTTATATTCATACTTTTAAATATTGTGATTTGGACTAAATACTATCTTTAAAAAAATTGAATATACCATAAATTAAACCTTGCACAAGTCCATTTTTTGAGGAAAATAAACCAAAATAAATAAATAAATAAATAAATAAATTAAGGAAACCCTAAAATGCTAATGCTAGCAGCATTAGCGTAGTTAAAGTTAACTTGAATAAATCGAAAACATCGCCTGAGAAGACACATACCTGGGTTCCACCTGGACAGGGAACAGTGCACCTGTTTTGGGAAAAATTTGGCAACCAAACCATTTTGGCACAATATTAGAGAGAGGATTAGCATCAACAAGAAAAAAAAAAAAGAGAAGAAAAGAAAATCCAGCTGGCTAATAAATAATTAACATTAGACATCAGATTGGATCAAAGCCCGGGGTGCAGATCGATATAATTAAAAATCAGTAAATGATAAAATATTTTTAAATGAGCATATTATATACCATGGGAGCAAGTTTATTAGCAGATGTATCTTAGCAGCTAATTGCCATGTTGTAGAGTATGAAAGCCAATATTTTACCAAAAATCAAATGGACATAATCTTTCACTTTCCAGTGTTCTAATTAGCCACAGCGCTAAGATTTTAGCTATAACTGTACAGACTTATTAGCTATTTAGCCTCTTAGATCTGTAATAAAACTAAAGAAGCAAATTCCATACCATATGTGTCATGGATAAGTGGAAAACTGTAAATTTAATTTTTGGTTAAACCTCAGCTTTGACATTAGTTTGCTAACTGTTGGCAAATCTTAATGTTAGTTAGCCTGCTAATATCAGTGGGAGTCCCAGATTTAATTTAACAACTGGAAAAAAATATACGTCTAGTAGTAACGAGTCGAGGCTTGATTGGACTTATGATATAACTTGTAGATGTTTCGTTGCTTCATCAGTTTTACACTCTGGTAAATAAATTAATCAGCAGTTAAAATCGGGGACCAGCGTAATTTTAAACGCTGAGATTTTAGCAATAATAATAATAATGTCATATAACAATGTAAATTTTTGTCCAGGACTGATCTGGCCTTTGGCTTAAACAGGTCTTACCTGGAAGAAAAATTTAAGCATAAATTAACTAACTTTAGGTTTATTCAAAACAGTGCGTTTTGTGCACAGAGTTGTCATGGTAACTTTAATGTCCGTCATAATGTCGCACTATTTCATTCCACATGTTTACGTAGCCTAGCTAGCATTTGTACCAGTCAAGCCTGTGAGGGGCTGGTTACATGTGGCGTCTAAAAACGCATGAAAACGCCCACCGCGCCGCTTTTGATTTCTTCCCAAAGTGCACGTGAGTTTGCGCTGCTGTGGTGCCGTTGCTAAACAACCATGAGCTGTGCGCCGCATGACAATGAGGAAGTTGCAGCATATAAATAGATTTCCAGAACCAAAAATGCCTTGCCAAAACAAACGTTGCTCTCGATTGTGAGTGCTCTTGTTGCACGTCTCCATTTAAAATAACAAACTTACGAAAGTACGCAAAAAATGAGACAATTGAACATCGGGACATTAACATAAAAATGAAAAACCAGACTGAGATGCTTCTCAAGTTCCATAGTCACTGCGCTACATCATGAACTTTTAATTGAAATAGTGAGACGCTGGCGTGCAGTTACCATGACAACCCAAGATATAAGTAGACACCGTCAATTAACGAAACTCGAGTGGCGCGCGCACATAAACTGATAAATAAAACCGATGAAGGAGAAACATCTTGGCGTTTCGACTCGCTGCTCCTAGGCTGCAAAACCTTCACGTGGAGAAAAATATATATAGATTTTTTCAGTTGTTCGGTATAAAAACGTATCTTCTTTTAATGACTTTGACCCGTAAGAATATAAAATACCTGTAATCGGACCGTTTTTGTATTTTCATGCAGAACCGAAAGAATGCAACCCACGGAGAAACTCGCACACACGAGAAAGAAGGGAAAAAATTATATCCAAAGAGTACTGCAGGATCAACCGGGTTTTAAGCTGTCGAGAGAAAGAGAGAGACAGAAATGCCCCGATTAGTCACAGTGCACGGAGGAACACCAGGGCGGCGCTAGAGAGCGGAGAGTCGTTAGTGCTTTATCAGGTGTGTATGTGTGTGTGTGTTTCTTTTTTTTTTTCTTTTCTTCTTCCAAAAATGTGGAAATGATTTATCATTCGTTTGAAGAGAAAGGGAAACAAAACACTTATCGAAAATCCCATCGTACGAAGGATGGAGCGACGCAGGGCTTGTGGGTCGGGTTCCAAAAGAATGCACAACTGTGTATAACCGTTACAGTGTGTTTGAGTGTGTTTGAAAGTGTGTCTGTGTGTGTTTCTCCAGTGTGTAATACTGTATGTCATATGTATACAGGTCAGTGCAGTCAGTCCGGCAGGGGGCGCTGTAACCCAGTACAGCTTCTTCTCTCCAGCTGTTTATGTGTGTGTGTGTGTGTGTGTGTGTGTGTGTGTATGTTGAGTCTCTCCTCCTAATATTAATTTTAAAAAACATATTTAGGATAGTGCTTCTTCTTATTTTTTAAACGTTTGATTGTTGCAGAAAATCGCAGCAGTCCGTGTTTTTTCGCTCGATGGTGATTTTTCTTTTCGTAGGGTAGTGCTTCTTCTTTTTTCCTTACGTTAGACAGTTTTTTTTGTTTTTTGTTGGTGGTGGTGGTGGTGTTGGTGGTTGCGCTGGCTGAAAGGTCGATTTCACTCGGTGGCTATTTCTTAAAGGGTGCTAAGCGGCTGATGTTGTGCCAGAAAGGTGACGTGCTGCGTTTGGGTTCGTAGTCATATCCATCCGGGAGGAGGAAGTGTCCCGGGTTGGCGGGATCGAGAGGGGGAGGGTAGGAGGGCGGGGCTGACCGTCCCACACCTGAGAAAAAATAATAGTGATTAAAAAAAAATAAAAACACTTTTACAATGCATAGAAATCATCTGCACTGCCATATACAGGCATGTGGAGGTGGAAAGAGAGATGGAGGAACACTTTGGATTGTTTCATTTGAACTCGTACCTTTCTGTTTGGTTGCTCTCCTCACCGTGAGAGCCGCCTGCCGCTTCTGATACTCCGAAATCTCAAACCCTGAAAGGTAAAAAACAAATCTGTGTATCATACACTCATTTGTTTTTGATATAGAAGCAAATAAATAAGAACACAACTTGTTTTTTCAGCATTCGGTTCCAAAACTAAATAAAAAAAAAAAATTTTAATCTTTTTAAAAAATGTATTGTTTTCCGATTTCTGAATTTGTTCTTGAATCAAAAATGGAAAAGAAATGGACAATGAGCGCTCACATTCCTTTAATGTTTTTGTTTTTTAATCAGTGCAGCATGACCTGAAAGTTTTTATTTATTTCCTCATGTGTTTTATTTTATTTCATTTTATTATTTTTATCTGAAGGAAATGGCATTTTACCATGCAGTTTAATTAAGATGAAGCTACAGTAAACGTGTAAGTGAAATGTGTAAACCCTTTGAAAAACTGCATATAAAAGAACATGGAAGCAGCTGCACTGGGCTTTTACATATTTCCAAAAACGGAAAATGAGCGTCCGTGAGCGCAACGAAAACGCAACAGCTGTAAAGAAAAGAAATTGAAAAAAGAGACGTTGACCTGTGTGGTTTTTCAAAGTGGTTTTCTTATTTTTTTATGTTTATTTTTTGGTTTTATGATGAAAAATCAAATGAACGAATGATACACGGATCGTAAAATGATCTAATTCTACTATCAACAGCTGTGGAACCGAAAAATGCTGACTTTTAAAAGACGCATTTGTTTTTCCGAATAATAATGAAACTTCTTCTGAAGTGTGAAAATGAGTACAAAGTTCAACTTCCTTTCTTTCTTCCTTTTAAGTTAATAAACTTTTTCATTATATGTACATATGTATGTATTATATTATATATAGTATATGGTATGCTTTTGTTGATAGTTAAAGTCAAAGAGTTTGTAGGAACAGTTAAAAGGTTAAAGCTAATAATAATCTGCTGATCTTTAATGTAATCAGTGATATTATTATTATGATTATTATTATTATTATTATTATTATTATTATT
>JAQQZT010000017.1:19726069-19744034 GCA_030068275.1 Clarias platycephalus
GTGTGTGTGTGTGTGTGTGTGTGTGTGTGTGTGTGTGTGTGTGTGTGTGTGTGTGTGTGTGTAAGAGAGAGAGAGAGGTGAGGTGAGAAAGACTGAAACAGAGACATGTGATGTGTGAGCAAGAGAGAGATCATACAGAAAGGTGGTGTGATAAAGAGAAAGACAAGGTACAGACAGAGAGACATTAAATGAGAAACCAGACAATCAGACAATTAGGTGGACAGAGGGACAAAAATACAAACAGGAAGAGACAGGAAGAGAGAAATACATCTGAGAGACAGACAGAAAGAGTGAGACAGGTGGAGGATGTCTGCGGGGGACAGACAGAAACAAACAGGGAGAGAGAGACAGATGGAAACAGAAGGGCAGAGAGTGAGACAGACGGACAGACGGACGGACAGACAGACAGACGAAAGTGAATGTAGAGGTTTCAGTGACTAACTGTAACACAAAGAAGCTAAATCTGTTGCTAACCCATCTGCACACATTAACCACATCACAAAGCGGCTAGGCTAATTATAAAAACATGAAGTGTGTATTTACACACATACACACGCACACGCGCACACACACACACAGATTAACAGTATCATCTAACAAACTGACAGGCTAGCACTCTGAGCAGCGCTAAACTTGGCAGAGGAAAACAAATGGGCACTCGGCCAATCACGGCTGAGTATTCTATCAAAACCACACACACACACACACACACACACACACACACACAGCATCTACTCTACAAGATGTTTATCCTGATTTCACCTCCAATGTGCCGTTTTCTGACAAATCGAGAAAAGCAGGTTGCATGGTGTTAGCCCGCTAATAAATTAAACTAGCTGACTGTGGAGCGACGTTAGCCACACAGCTAACAGCGAAAAAATAGGGTGCCAAGTATGGCTGGCTGGCTATGGCTAGCTAGTTTAGCAGTTACTGGTTCACTGCAGTCGCTAAGCACTAACAGTTAAGCATGCTAGCACAGCCTGTGTTTAAGTACATGGAAAAGTGTCCCTTAAGAAATAGAAAAACGTTTAAGATTTAACATTTGAGTGATTTTTAAAAAACAAAAAAGTGTTTTGTAAGGATTTTTTTTTTTTTTTAAAGAAACATTTTAATTTAAAAAAATAAATCACTGTATTCATGTTTACGATTAAACTCTATGGTGCTCCCTTCATGTTGCGTTCCACACCCTTTGGTTCATTAGCACCAGCGCTAGTGCTACGCTATTTAATATTCAATTTAACATTCGAATGACTTTAGATATAAAATTTATACTTAACTTTGTGCAACAGACTTCTGAAATAATTACGGTTCCACATATTGGTCAGAAGGTGTTGATTAATTCTCCAGAACAGCGGCTCTGACATTAGCGCAGGCTTACCTCGACACGCTCGCTCTGATATGTTAGCGTTTCCATAGCAACAGCTTGTTTGCGGGGAGTTATTGTACATTTGATGAAGCTACCCGTTACGAGATGTTTACGTAATATTTACGGCAGGAGTCTCAGCTGTCGGAGGTACGACATGAAGTGCTCAGGATGCTTCTTTGCTTTTTTTCGACTGAGCGTTTACTGTACCTGCTATAACATGAACAAGAGCTCGTTTCATTACAACGTTAAATCTAACTCTGAACAGATGAAAAAGGATAATGTGTGGCTGAAAGTTTACTAAGTAAAAACAGTAACGGCTGTGGTGTAAGAGGAATAACCACTTGGGAGACGCGACACTAGAGGAAAAGAATCATCTTCAGGGCGCTAGGAGTAAACTTGATCTTCTTCCTCTGGAATAGAAACGAGAGGGCGCGGGGTTAGAACAGCGTGGTGTAACTCAGGAACACGGCGTGCCGCTGACACTGGTGCTGCCTCTGGCAGCATGCCGACACAGGTAATTACCCATGATGCCTCTGCCAGCCAAACACACACACACACACACATGCACGCTCTAGCTAAATGATAATAATCTAATAATACACCTAAACCTCAGTCAGTAAAAATATTCCAAAAATTATACAGCGATTATTTTCCCATTAAACAAAACAATAACAATATATATTATTTAAATGTGTAAAAATATTTTGTTAAATTTTCTGATCACATAAAACAATTGGGTGAACTGAACTTTTATTTCTTGTATTATTTTTGTAAATACATGTTTAAATATTTCATAAACCATTTTTTGCAGAACAAATTGTAAAGTTATTATTTAATTTTATTTAATATTTGAAATACTTGGGACAAATTTCATTAATTTATTTAAGCTAACTTAAAAAATACTGAGCAAATAAATAAATCTAGATTTATTTAAAGTCTTACAAATGAAATACCTGGCTTTTGTGTTGTAATAGTTTTTGTTCGGTTTCGTTCCTCTCGTCTCTGTTTGTCGTACAATGGCGCGTCCTTAATGCGCAAATATTATGAATATTTTATTTTCACGCTAACAGTTCATCACGTAATCGTCACGCAGCAAATTCAAAGAGAAGCTGCAGCCTGAGAATACAGGCTCTACACACACACACACACACACACACACGCTGATTGGACAGAAGGGTTATATAACCGTTATCCAGCAGGAGTCTATGAGAAACAGTGTGTAGAGGAATTCGTTTAGCTGTAGGACTGAAGAATACAATCCCAAACACACACACACACACACATACACACACACAAAACAGCACTGTATAACTCTGTACAATCTGTTCTTTGAGTCTCCACCTTCTTTTAAGCCCCGCCTCCATCCTATGCAGCATTGCCACCTGCTAAAGATCCAAACGTTCCATTCTGTACCTGACCGCGTGACAGATTATACACTAAAGATCACACCAGGAAGTGCACCAGCTCGCACAGTAAAACACGCCATTCATCAATAAAGAGTCGGTATTGTTTTTTTTTCTTTATTAACATGTTCCGTTTACATTTCTCCATCGCCGCTCCCGCATTCGCAACCATCGCAGCAGCGCTCACGTTGAAGATTGTACAGAGCGCTGTTTATACGCAGAGAATATGATATTTGTTCCCACAGTTGTTCGGCGCAGAAACTTAAAGAACTAGCGTTAAACAAACTGGACTTGTTTGTTAAATCATGCAGCAAACTACTTAGCAACGTTTCTGTATTTAGCAAATAACTGTAAACTAGCAAAATATTCTCTAATGTTACTACCGTACTAGCGGCCGCCGTTGAAACAGCACAGCAGTTTTTATATTGAAAACTACTTCCTGGAGTTTATTTTTCTGCTTAATGATCATTTGCATGCTTACGTTTTACGCAGATGATAAAGACGCTAGCTGATCGAGATCTTACTGCTGGTTGCTACAGTTTTTCTGGTATCGTCGTATACACAAACACACACACACACACACACACACACACACACAGAACAAACGGTCGCGCGCCAGTTAACATGAGTTGATTGTAAGTAATAGGCGACTTCATAGTGATACGTCTGTCGCTCTTCCGCAGCGTTTAAAGCTACCTAGCTAGCAGGGTCTCAGAGGGGAGACAGAACGATCCTATCAAGATGAAACGATGGTGATCACAAATGGTCTTACAAACCCTGGTGACGCAATAAACAGGAAATCAAAATAATAAAAAAAAGTAGCAAAGCCTTTCAGAGTTACGGTGACTACCAAAACATTAAACAATTCATAACTGCAAACAAGGTATTTTGTTATGTCCTTTGTTTCTGTAATAAGCTAGCGGATTTCCGATAACAAACAATACCTACATTTAATAACATTTTGTTGTTAATTAAACGAAATATTTCTGCCACAAATTTAATAAGCACAAACAAATATTTGCAATATTTCCCAACGGTTTCATTTTTTTTACTTATGAAATTACAATTTTCACTTCCCAGTCAACTGAGGCGATAAACTATTTAAGGGTACATGCTAACGATCTAAATACACAACAAAAAAAAGTAGACCACAAATCCACTAATAGAGTGGCGAGGAATTCTACGCTAGCTAGATCAACGTCTACGAGCTAAATGGACATGTTCATTGTTACGCTTGGTATGTACGACGTGTATGACGTAAATATGGTAACTATGGCTATTGGACAAAAGGTTTGGCGTGCACGTTGGTGGGGATAAAGCTCCTCGAACGATCGATCTTTGTTTAAGTCTGTCAATGTGATCTGAAAATCAGCTACACCATGTATCTAGCACATGGCAGGGTAGGGGTAACACTGGAAGAGGTACTAGCTCATCGCAGGACACACACACACACAAACACACACTTAGATTATAGTGTACGTCTTTAGACTGTGATTGGAACCAGAGTCCCTGGGGGAACCCCACCAAGCACAGGAAGAACACACACACAGAGCGAAGGTGGGATCCGAACCCTCGACCCAGAATGCAGACACCATGCTGCTTAAAAGCGAAAAGCAAGTTCATGAAGGGAGGAAGAATTGTCGTTGTTCAATAGCATGTGTGCTAGCTTAATATTTTTATTTAGAGTTGTGCACCGTCCTACAGCGTCCTTCTGCTGGTGGATTCCGGAGCTGCCCCTGGTAACGTCAATGCATCGTACACGACAACTCATCTTACGACCAAAGCGTTATTACGATTCTATGATATGTGATGTCACGATATATTATGGTTGTCCGTAATAACAAAATCGTTTGATGTACACCCGGTGTCTGTCTGTCTAAAGCCCCAGCAGGGAAACTTCTGTAACCAGCCCAGCGCCCCGGCCCCAGTGTCTCGGCGAGGCCTCCATGGTGCTCTAGCTCTTCTTCTTCCTCTTCTTCTTCTTCTTCTTCTACGACTCGATCAGGCCTGATCCGTGCCATCGGATCCCACACGTCCTCTCGAGCGCCGCTCGAGACGTAGCACGCGAACGAGCATTATAGAGGAAAAGCCGATCGCTCGCGAGACGAGATAAGTAGCGCTCGTGACCAAAAATAGGTCATAAAACAGATGGAAGATGGAATTGATGAAAACGTAGGAGATGAAGGCAGGAGGAGCCGGAGGAGGAGGAGAAGGAGTGTGCACGTTTAATGTTACCTCACTGACCCACACACACACACACACACATCATTCTGCTTGTCTTCATCATGCCTTAACAACAAACAGAAAAAGAAAAACAATACACCGACGACGTTCACCTTCTCGAGGCGCGCGGCCGGGTGTCCCCCCTGCTCGGTATCTCTCGCGCGCGTTGCCATGGTGCGGATGGGTGGGCGGGTTTGAACGGACGGTACTGAGGAAGGGGGGGCGGGGGGGTGATGAAAGGGGGGGGGTGGATGTGTACCGATTCCGGTAACGCACTGTGATTATTATTATTGTTATTATTATTATTATTATTATTCGGTTGGGTTTTTTTTTTTTTTGCGCCGCAAATTACCGGAGATAAAGAGACCAAAAAAACCCGCCAAACCCCAAGGTCACATCCCGCATCCCGCATCCATCCCGCGCCATGCAGCAGCATCACGCACAACCTGCGAGGGAGGAAAAACAAAACGCGTGACTCAAATCAAACGCGCCGCTTGTCTTCTTTTCCTGCGCTCCATTTTATCGCTCCAACCCCCCCCCCCCCCCCCCCCACTTCTCCCGTTACCGGACATCATATCGCTCATCACCGCGTCACCGTCAGCGGAAACATCTGTAACATCTGTGACGCTCCGGCGGCAAAACACATCAAAGCCACATCAAAGCCGAGCCGCGCTTACCATCATCTTCATCATGGTCGGGCTCGCGCGCGGATCCCCGGCTCTTCCGTTTCTCTCCCGACCGCAGGTCCGAGCCCCGCAGATGCGCGCGCGCGCGTTGTGTGTGTGTGTGTGTGTGTGCGCGCGCGCGAGCATGTGTGTGCGCGCGCGCGCCTACGTAACGTCCGGTCAGAAACGAAACGGAGAGAGGGAGAGAGAGAAAAGAAAAACAGAGCGGGAGAGCCTGCACACACCTCCCTCCTTCACTCCTTTATTCCCTTTTTTTTCTCTCTTTTTCTCTCTCTATCTCTGCGAGAGAGTAAAATGTGGGCGGGGCTTAACATTTCACAACATCATACCAAGGAGTCAAGTTGTGTGTGTGTGTGTGTGTGTGTGTTGCTTTTAATGCTTTAGAAATAAACATGCAAAAACAATAAAGGAGGAGAAATGATGCGCATTGTGTAATGACTTTACAGAGCTTCACCTGAAAACTACAAACAGGAAATAAATTAAAAAATGAAAAAAAGAAGAAACTGTACATCATGTTCTCTCTTCACTCGGAATGTCCTGATCCACCGCCCGAGATCACCCTCCTTCCCTAAATTTAGAAAGGGCTCGTAGAGGAGACAGGACTTCCTGTTTACACACATGCAGAGGGGGCCAAAAGTTTTGAGAACAACACAAATGTTCATTTTCACAAAGTCTGCTGCTTCGGTGTTTTTAGATCTTTCCGTCAGATGTTACTCTGGTATACTGAAGTATAATTACTGTTGGCATGACACACAGGACTGATGTTGGCGCTCAGCATTTCTTCTCAGGACAAAACTTTTTTTTTCCGGACGTCCCAAACAATCAGAAAGGGGCTTCATCAGAGAGAATGACTTTACCCCAGTCCTCAGCAGTCCAATCTCTGTAACTAATGCAGAATATCACTCTGTCCCTGATGTTTTTCCTGCAGAGAACTGGCTTCTTTGCAGCCCTTCTTAAAATGTATGAAGATGAGCGCTACCACCAGGCCTGGCTGCTTCTCAGCCACGAGAGACGGGCTCACTCACAATTTTTGTCTAAGAACGAATAACCGTGAATAAAGAACGGTACAAAAACATCCTCCAAGAGCAACTTCTTCCAACCATCAAGAACAGTTTGGTGATGAACAATGCCTTTTCCAGCATGATGGAGCTCCTCACCATAAGGCAAAAGTCACAACTAAGTTTGCTCGGGGAACAAAACATGGATATTTTGAGTCCGTGTCCAGGAAACTCCCCAGACCTTAATCTCATTGAGAACTTGTGGTCGATCCTCAAGAGGTGGGAGGACAAACAAAAACACAGAAACTCTGACAAACTCCAAGCATTGATTATAAAAGAATGGGCTCCATCAGTCAGGGTGTGGCCCAGAAGGTGATTGACAGCATGTCAAGGTGAACTGGAAAAAAAAAAAAAAAAAAGATCAACACTGTAAATACTGACTCCTAACACAAACTTAATGTAATTGTCACTTCTGAAATACTTGTAATTATACTTCAGTATTCCAGAGTAACATCTGACGCATTTAAGCTAACAGACTATAACACTTATTTAGTTCATTGTGGTATGTTTTAAATATGAACTTCCAGATATTACATTACATAAAGCACTTTGTCTTTCAAGGATTAATTGCACATTTGATGTCACAGTTTTTTGCTTTGTTTTTTGATAATAAAGAGATGAAGGTGATACCAGATAAACAGATGATAACACCGGTTACAGCAGAAATCTCTATATGACAGAAACAGCTAAATAAACTACAAACAGCGGCTCAATAAATAAGATTATTTAAAAATAAATACATCTCAGTCATGATTTGATTCTCATGAGGTATTTAGTGATGTACTGAACCCCAGAACATTCCAGAACCCACTGGAGAACTCACTGGTGAAATGTGGGAATTCGGTCGAGACGTTGTGGAATCTTTCCAAGAGGTTCCTTCGTATTTCTTCCTCAGCACCGTCGCCATCGGCTCGTTCATCAGGGACAATCTGATCATCCTGATATTATTATATTCTCTAAAGTTGCTTTGTGACAATGACCATTGTTGAACATCAGAACTGAAGAAGGATGAATAACAAAACATGAAATCCTCTCCTGACAGAAAACTTGTTTTAAAATATTAACTTATATTAAATAATAATTATTATTATTATTTAAAATTATAGCATTTTCCAGACCAGACATCTCTTTCATCACTTCATGCCACTCTTAGTGCATTATTCTATATTTTCTTTCTCTTCATAAATCCTTTTTTGTTTGTTTATTCTATCAACCTTCCTATCAAACTTTCCATTCTTTTCTATAATCTTATCTTTAACTCCTTTATCCTTTTATCCTTATCTCAAATAGCACTTTATTTCTTTGCCTGTTCATCTGTTAATTTTTTCCTCTTCTCTTTATTGTTTGTCTTTAGTCTTTACTTCAGTTTTTTCTTACTTTGTTCTATCATTATTCCTACCGCTTCACATTCTTTATATTTTTAAATCTTATTTTACTTCTGTTTTTCTTCACTGATTTTGCTTCCTCTTTGCTTATCCCTCCTATTCACTAATTTTTCTGCCTCTTTATCTTTAATTGCTTTCTCTTAATTTGTCAGTAACAGAATGTAACTTTGGTGGAGGGAGTCTCCGGAGCTTTTTAAGATTTGGAGGTGAAGATGTAAGATGTAAGATGAGAGTTTATGTTTCTCTGCAGTAACAAGCCGAAAGTGTTTTTTTTTTTTTTTTTAATGGCTTATGATCTTGAAGAGAGAGAATGAAGATGGGCTGATGAGGAAACGAGTGTTTATAGCTTTTATAACAGAAGTCAAAACAAGAACTCCATCACAACATTAAATGGAAGAATAAATCGATAAAAATGGCAAATAAACAAAATTATTTCTTTTTAAAAAGGCAAATCGCTGTGATATCATATCCATATATTTAACAGACTCCTGAGACTCAACAGGAATAAAACACCTCCTGCGTTTACATGGACAACACTTCTTCTTGGTTTTGCTGTTCTTTCTAACAGACGCCTTCTGCAATTGTCGGACATGAGGACAGAAGAAGAGGATCTTTACAGCTCAAGAAGGGCGTTAAACCGTCCTGCTGAAAGCTCATCACCTCAACTAACATTACCTCCACATGGGGCGTTAAATCCAGCAAGAGATAAACGATCAGATAAAGTGTTGCCCGGCTAATATTTACCTACTGAACGAGGATTGGGTCAGACGACTTATACTGACTTGGGTGTTTACATGATTGAGTTGTTAATCTGATTGAGTTCTGATTAGTAGTGGGATATTAGGCTGCATGTTGAATATCGGCGTGATGTTGTAGTCAACAGTGAATGTTTCAGGTGTTTTAGATGTAGTAGTTCTGCACTCGACCAGCAGAGGGCAGAATGAGATTAAATTGCAATTGGATTCTAAAGAAAAGTATGAAGCAGCTTCATTAACACTAGATTTACCAGGCCTGCGCAAATCTGCGTAAATTCCCTGGACCTCACACCTACTAGTAGCCCTGCTGAGTTTTTTAACATGCCGTCAGCTCCATTGTTCCCCTGCTTTTGTTCTGAAAACACACCCATTACCTGTGAGGTCGTAGGTCTTCATTAAACCCCCCAAATCAGTCCCAGTCAGTGTTTCATTTCTTTCATTTAAGGGCCCCACGCACATTATTAAAACCATGTCCTTCTCAAAACAATGGAACGAGAATACATAAACATATTGCACTGGCAACACATGGACCCGATAAACATGATACAACTCACAACAACAGGATAATAAAAGGATAGCTTTTTAATTCATGATAATTAATTCATGACAAATTGTACTGAAAACGATAATAAATACAAAACAACATTATAAACAAAAGCATAAAAGATTTTAAACATGCGCAAAAGCACCACAAACTAATTTGCATAACACCGCCTGTGATATCCTGGAGAACTGGAGTGGCGTAATGATGAGAGTACTCAGGCACATAGACTCCACTATATCTCTTTAAATTGCTCACTCTATGAGTAGAGTTGCTGTGGTGGTAGAGTAGATCATGTGTGTATGTTTGTAGTTAAAGCAGTATGTACACTTGCTGAGTTAAAGAGTGAACTTAAATGTGCGTGTCTTTGCGTACGCGCTCGTGAGAGCTCTCCGTCATTGGGCGTTGCTACGTTACCTGGTCACGAACTGATAGCGGCGGGAGATTTAACTGTACAGCGAGCAGCTCAGGAGGGCAATTAGTCCAGCACGGCTTAACAGAGCAGAATCTGTTTCTCATCGTTGTTGCAGTCACAATTTTACTGTGGTACAGTTTGCTCATACAATTAAAGCAAAAAAAGAGACTTTTTATACACAATGACATAGACAGTATGTCTTATGCGGTACAGTACAAATATTTTGAATGCCCCTTGTTGAATATTTTGTTACTTAATGCACATTTATACACTTAAATAGTAATTTTATGTGCTTTCTCCTAACTTGTGAAATGGCTGTGACAGTTATTTACACCAGAAGGAGAGTTTTCACGATCCTGGCACTGGTCCCAGATGAACGCGAGTAAGGAAATATTTAGCATTTTACATTTACACAATGGATAAAACTATACAAGTTTGTTGTTTTAATTTTATTATTATAACGGAATGCTCGGAATGTGGCGGTTGAAGTCATTATTTTTCCCCCTAGATTTCCAGCCACAGTTAGGAGTCTGCAAATTGGTAGCTGTCTTTCTGGTAATGCTGGACCACAGTATGGATTTCAGAGCAAAATAAAGACAAAGACTAATGAAAATGATTGCTGAATTCCACGGTTTTGTTTTTTTTGTCTGAAGATTAGCTTGACGCATTCAGTGGTTTAAAAATAAGACAGGCACTCTTCAGATTTCTACTCCCACAGGAACAGTTTATCAACCTGCTGTTCACTGCTTTTGCCAGCACACCTGCCTGAATTCACTAGACTCACCCAGGTGTGTTAGACGCTTCCAAGACTTGATTAAGAGCACTCCAATCACAGGAACACAATCATCCCAGAGGTATCTGCTGCTTTCGAGATGCCGTAACCTAAAAAGGGAATCTTTTTAAGAAGCCCTGAGGCTCCACGTGGTTTTTAGTGCATTTCGTCTCATCAACCTTTCTGCACGAGTTCACCACGAACCTTAAAGGTCGCTCAAAAGCCCTGAGGCAGGAAAAGTCGACTTCACTGTAGAGTTTAGGAGCAGGAACTGCATAAAATGTAACACGATCTGACTCAACTTCTATTTCAAAAGAGGAAAAAGAGCAAGATGATCATTTATTCATGCATCTTTAGTTAGCACTTGATCACGGTGAGAGTGACTGAACATCCAGTGTCTAAATCCAGAATGTTGAAGAGATGCTCCAAGGCTTTCCACAATATACAAGCAGTTTTTATCTACCTGCCTGTATGAGAATTTTACATACCTACTCACCTTCCTGTACACATCTATGGAAGTCTAACAGAGCCTAAATTCCCCAAAGCAAAATATCATGTTGAATTACATGAACTGAAAAAAAAAACTTGTTTTAATTTTTATGCATTGCAATTAGATCTGAATTGAAAAATCCTTACAATTTTTGGCACTGCAATTTATTGTGGTTCAAAAAATTCAGGTCTTCACATCCGGGATCTCACTGGAAGACCAATGGCTTGTGGATTGCTGTGACTGCTGCAGTGAATTTTATTACCTGAATTTTCTCGACCTGAATTTGTGATGTTGGCAAATAATAGATTGTATTTTAAACATTTAAAAATATTTTTAACAGCAATTTAGTGACGAATATTTTTGCATTGAATTTTAAATGCTTGAATTACATTTTCATTTGAAATATACAACCACAATAAATTGCAGTGGCAGAAAAATTTCACACATTGTAAATGCTGTAAGGACTTTTTTCAATTCATATAAAATTGCAATGCAGAAAAATTCTAACATTTTTATTGCAACAAGTTTTTTTTTTTTTCCCCAGTTCATTTAATTCAACATATTTTGCTTTAGGGAATTGAGGCCCTGTTATACTTCCATGCATACTACCTACAACTCTACATACCTACAAATCTACCCATCTGTCTACCTATATACCTACCTGTCTCTCAGCAAATCTGGCCTCAGAATACTGAATGGAATTTGACTCTCCTGTCCCTTAATTTACAACATTAACACACAAGATTGAGCAAATCAAATTCTTTATGAATATTTTATGTTCTACTCATGTGTGGTGTTTTTTCTTTTGGTACCAATAATTATTTTAATTGAACAGAGTCGTCACCCGGAGGCTGAGCGATGGTGGTTTCACTAACTCCTCAAAACAGAGAAACAGTTAACGCATTTTACAAAGAGACAAATTCACTTGAGTCTGAGTTTATTTCCTGTTGAGAAGTATGCAGTAGGAGGCAGTATGGGTAAACGGTGGTGATTGGCAGCTATTTAAATCCCAGAAACATTTAACTTAATGATTAAACATTCATTGTCTGTGACGATACAGAAGAAGGATTATTTGAAGAAGGAAATGAAAAAAATATTTTAAAAGGTTTGTTTTGATTTCAGCTGTCTCACATACGCCAGCGGAGCAAAAGTGTGAGCATTCATTTACAGATCACGATTAACAACTGTACCGAATGCGGAAAATACAAAAGAAAAGGTGCGAAATAACAATAAACCAGCATCAATTTTCTCACAGAATTGTTTTTAAATGTGGGAACCACGTTCTCGGTATATACTGTGTTAAGTGCATGATGTTGGTGTTGGCGAGACATTTACAAAATGATTTCCAATCGACTATGCACTGTGTAGCAAGGAATATGAGGAAATGAATAGAGCTACTTCATCAACGTTTAAAGATAAAACCAACCGAACGCTAGCAGCGCTCGTAATCTCCCAGACGTTTCTTTTGTTCTGACAACACTTAAAAGCGTAACGTAAAGCTGCCTGAGACAGTTTCTGTCGCTGAATAAAACGAATGAAAGATAAAACAATTAAAGTACTTACATTAATTTTTGACTTTTTAAAAAAATAATAATAATAATAAAAACTTGACTCCCCCCCCCCCCCCCAAACACTAACTACAGGGGGGGGAAAACAACCTTTAAAAGTAAAACTAAGAACATAATTTGAACATATAAAACTTCAAAGAGTTTTTGTTGTGTTTTGTTTTGTTCCCAAGCATCACCGTGTTCACTAAAAGGTCCCCACAAGTGTGAAAAAATGTAAAACTACTAACGATAAATGTAAAAAAAAATAAAATTGCAAAATGTAGGACTTTCAACCTTAAAAAGTTTACGGAAAAGTGTTCAGCGGAAAATCTAAAAGATGTTAACCAACATTTGTTAAAAAGGGTTCATGTCTTCTAGTCCTGACGGAAAAGAGCAGCAGAAACTTTGATAAATCGGCACAGTTTTGTTTCAAACTTGCGATCATATCGCAAAAATTTCTGTCTAGCGAGATTTGCAAAGCACAAAACCAAAGGCCCTACATTTCTGCACAAATATAAAATCATACACAACTGCTACATAAACGCCAATCAACGTGGCAAATTAAAAAAAAATGACATCATGGATGTCCAATAAAAAAAAAAAAAAAAAGAACTACACCATCACTAAAATATAATACCTTATAACTGTAAAAATATAACAGTAACAGTAGAGATACAAATCATGGTCAGTAAACATCCAGCTGTGTCTTGAGACATGAGACCTGGTCACTTAGTTTTTTTGCATTTCCTGGGTGTTTACATGTTGTGTTTGGGCGTTGCCGTGGAGAACCCCGCCACCTCCAGCTCCGTCCTCCTACTCTTGGTCGTAGTCTCTCTCGGAGCCTCGGATTGGTCAGACCGGTGATGAGGTATACCCTGGGTGATACCAACTGGTCGGCTTTTCCACTGTCCACCAGGGTCACCACCACCACCCCCTCCCGAAACGTCCCTGTCAGCAGCGATTTTCAGAATTCGTGCTGTGCTGCTATTCGGGTAAGCAGCCTGTAGGGGGAGATGTGTAGGCCTGACCGTTGGCTGACAGCTCAAACTAGAGCTTGGACTTTCCATCCA
Organism: Clarias platycephalus; assembly: GCA_030068275.1. NCBI lineage: Eukaryota > Metazoa > Chordata > Actinopteri > Siluriformes > Clariidae > Clarias > Clarias platycephalus. The sequence goes on from JAQQZT010000017.1 coordinate 19,739,781, forward strand.
AGGGGTACGACGCGAGGATCTCTGTTGCTGCTGAGACACAGAGGTGTCCTTCTGGGAAGAGTCAAAGTCGCAGCCGTGTCCCTGCCTCCAGCTCCGTCCTTGTTGAACCACGTCACAAAGGTCTCCCCTGTCTGCGCTGTTTTTCCTACGGTGAAAGGAAGCAGCCGTCTTGTGGCTGTGGGAAACGAGAGACGCGTAAAGCTCGCTGGTCTGAAGCTCGAGACTGTCCGTATCCAGAGAGCGACTACGTCGGTTCAGAGCGAGCGGTGCCGGAACCGGAGGACACGGACGACCAAGGCTGAGGTGACGAGGAAGGCTGGCGATACCCCAAGCGCTGCCGAGTAACAAACTTTGCTCGTAGGCGTCAAAGGTTCTCTGATCGCACTCGGCAAAGGCATCCTGCTGCAAGTAGCAGCCATCGTCTTCGAACGCCTCGAACGGGGATTCCAACTCCTCCTCTTCCTCTACAAGCTCTTGCTGTTCGCACTCACCCTCGTTCTCCATGTCGACCACGTCAAAAGTGACAATGGCAGGAAGAGCACTTAGGCTTGGTCCGAATGGGGAGCTGGATTCCGAGTCATCCAAGCTCTCTGTGGAGTTGCGATAGAGTCTGGTGTTTTTGGTAAAATCGACTAACGCTTGTGAGAAACAGACCATTAGCTCCTCCTGTGATTGACTGCAGCCTCTAGTGGGCGGTAAAGAGCCATCATTGCACCTTTCTTGCTTGGAATACAGTACGGCATCTTGTACAAGGCTTGCTGCCTTCGAGACTTGCGTGCTTAACCTTGAGTCGGCAGTTGGACCGTACAAGGTTCTGTGCTGCGCCTGCACCTGACCCCCCTGCACCTGAGACAAAACTTCTTTTAAGGCTTGGGAGCCTTCTTGCAGTTGTCTCGGTCCAGACTGGTGGTGTCCTTCCTCTTCAGACCCTTCCAGAGGGTTTGATTCACTGTATATCCGCTCGCTACAATACAGAAGCTGATCTTTAGACGGGTTTCTCAAATTCTGCAACTCGCAACACAGCAGGGCGTGCTGGATTTTACTCAATCGCTCCTCTTCCGTCTCCATGGCAGCAGATGTCAAGGCATAAAGATTATCTCCTTTACCTTTGTTTCCACCCAGTAATCCTCGACTGTCTTTAGAAGGTAAAGGCGGACTCAGCAATCTGTCGTCCGGCTCAAAAAGTTCATAAAGGGCGTCGCCGCTATAGCTGTCCCGGGGAAGTCTTTCCTGCTGTGAACGTTCACGGGTATCCTCGTCAGCTCCAGGTGTTGTGGAATCATAGTAACCCTCATCGCTGTTTGGGACCGAGCCCTGGCGGTCACTCTGGGGAGTCAGAAGATCGTTAGGTGTAAGGACCGTGTCCGTTATTCCCAAAGGACTAGCGCTGGTGTTGCCGCTGGTGCTGGTGGTGACGTGGAAGGAGCTGGTTGGCTGATCGGGGGTGGACGACGGGCTGATGGTCTGCTCTGATGGGAGGTAGCACACCTCGCTGCCCTCCGACTCCCACAGGCTGTGCAGGTAGTCGTTGTCCACTTCGTCCGGAGTTGCCATCTCCTCTCCACCGCCCTGATAAGTAACCAGGCAGGAGCTGCGCTTGCCAGCATTACGACTTCCCCTCTCGCCGGATACCGAACTCTCCGCAACACTGACGTCGTCCTGATCGGCGATGATGTCACCACAACCGGTCAACGAGTCAAAACTTTTCAGAGAGGACACGTCTCCGAACATCAAGTTGTCAGCCGAGGTGGACACTGCGGCCGGGTCAGCCTCGGGTACGTCCGTGTGTACTTCAGTGAGGCGCACCATCTCCGAGTCTGCGCACAGCAGCTGCCGATACGTCACAAGACCGCGCTGTTTCTTTCGCTCCGTTTCTTCCTCTTCCTCATCTTGTCCTTCATCACCACTTTTTTCTTCTTCTTCCCCCATGGCCTTTAATTTCTGAGGCATTAGCGCTTCCTCGATTACACATGTGTGAACATTAATGGCGAGCGATTCGGCAAACTCTCCGCTGTTGGATTCCGTAGGAACATCCGGCTCTAGCAAATCAATGTGACTCTTGTTGTCGTTGTCACCATGACAACCGAGATTTGTCATCTTACTGAACACTATTTCACCCGAAGACATTTCGAGCATCTCGTTTTTATCCGCTTCGGCATGATGTTTGTTTTTCCGGTGCTTCCTAATACTGCTGAAGAGACCTCGGAGGCCTCGCTTTTGTCGCGGGAGAGACTGAGACTTTGCGAAACTTTCCTGCGTTTTCTGCAGGTCGCTCGAGCTGTTTGGGTTGTGGAACTCAAACTCCGCCGACGTCACATCGCCGCCACTTCTCATGCCATCTTCCCAGCATGCCCTGCTCACACCATCATACGTCTGGCTCTTGGTCACGCCCATTTTAGATGACCATCGTCCTTGACTCTTGCCTCTTCCCACAAAAAAGCTGGGCAGCATACAGATGCTCTTTCTACCTCCGAAAAACTTGAAGGCCGTCTTTCGTAGCTTCCCCGCCGGGGGCATCTGGGGCGTCTGAGGATCGGGAGAGATCGGGTCTGATGGAGCACCACCACCCGCTGCACCAGGCAGCTCACTACCAATGGGAGTCTCCATGACGACTCAGAAACTCGATGCTACAGTCGTATAATCATGACACGGACGCCACTCCTACGTGCAGGTGAAAGGATGCGAAGAAAACGTCCGTCAAACACATCTTCTGCCATGTCGCACCTGAAAAACAAACAAAAAAAAAAAAACAATCAGACCTCAAGAACCGTGACTTAAAATCAACAATAGCCAAGGAATGACACAGGAAATTGAGAACCGATTAGCTACCCATCATTGAAACATGAAATCGGAAAAAAAAATTATTTTCTTCTCTACAGTTTGTAATCATTTGCAGGTCCACACCTTTTTTTGCTGCACAAACTGATTACAGTGCTCTTTTCATCGCTACTTTTTTACATTTACAGCATTTACAGGGCTACAGGTAACTTTTAAGTTCCTCTGGAAATCACTGATCAAAGGGAACACAGCATCCGCACCAAGACCATAAATAAAGGGGAAGAAAGTGAGTTTCATCATGAGAGCTAGGCTAAAGATAAGTTCATACTGATCATCTCTCTCAAGCGACGTCCTTGCAAATGTAAATCTCTGGTGAACCAAACAGGGCTTTGGAGAACATCGCATCAACAGATTATGGAATACAGAGTCATAATTTTCAGGGAACCATGGCTTAACTACAAAATTCCAACGTTTCTTTTCCTACACACACACACACGCATGCAGTAGGGAATCACCAGTCACCTCCTGATACAACATTATCACCATACATACATTCATACACATTTTCAGGGCTGATAGTGGAAAAGATTCCAGAGCCTGAACTTTTCTTCCTTGCCCCCGAGGTGAGTAGGGGTGGGGTACTATGTATGCGACGCACTTTTAACACATAACTTGTTGGCGCCTGGGCCCAAATATATAAACAGCCTATGTATAATCCTGATCATCATTATTGTCAAATGGCTCTTTTTAGATATTTTCATATTTGCATTATGCCCCCAGTATTATTCAAGAAAACACAGCATTTTCTTCTAAATATGTTCAGTGCCTAGATTGACATTATTAGCCCATCTTAGTACAATCACTGGACGTAAATGCCATACCAAGACAGGTCAGTAAGTGGCAATAATAGTACTCCAAAATACACAGGAATTGATTAACTAATTGATAATCCTCTGCTAATTTCTTACATAAAGTGACGAGTGGGTGGGCGATATTAAATGACAGGTCAAGCTCAGGAGCACAAGCTAATTTTTAAATCAGTCACACGATCGGTCATTGAGGGTGGAATATTATGGCGTTATATTCCTGCCACAATTTTGAGAGCAGACAAAACACTTCATGCGCGTGCAGTGTCTCCCCTGCTCGCTCAACATATTCTCCGCGCACACTCGACTTCTTGATTCTGTGCGCGCTCATCTTTGCCTGAATGCGCGTGCAACATTTATTTTCTGTGCGCGCTTTGGCTAGTTTTGTGGCAGTTTTGTAACACTGGACAATCACAGACATCCACACACTACTGCTGATTGGCTGTTCCTTCTCTATCAGCTGGCAATATCGACCGCATAACGGAAGTGCTGTAAATAAAGGTTTATAAGTAACGCGACCGAGTTGTCCGATATTAATTTTAGTCGATGTAGTCTAACAATGAGCTATATGGATAATTAGATAAGTAAATAAAAACACACAATGGACAAA
>JAQQZT010000017.1:19770634-19794292 GCA_030068275.1 Clarias platycephalus
CATCTGTGATTCTCTCTCCGATTACCGAACAGGGAGTGTATTTGTCTGAGCACCAAAGAAGGACAACTTAGTGTAAAATGACAGTAGATTTAAAATCTTTCTGTTAACTGTGTACATTTTGTACAATTTCCTAATATTTAGCCACCAATCCAGTGGAAACCAATAACATATAGTGGTGTAACACCAAAAAAAATTATTTGTGAAATTACAGTATTTTGTTTTTGTTTTGTGTACGTGTGTGTGCATTTTTAAAGCTTTTTAAAATAACAGGTTGACTTTGACAAATAAACAAACAAATAAGTAATGAAGGCTGATGCTAGAAGTTACCTCTGTACTAGCTGATTATATTTTATTTAATTTTATTTTAATTTGCTTCTTTAAGAATGATCTGCACCTATTTCTATCCATCTAACTATCTGGGAGCATTTTCTTTTAAATTTAATTATTTATCATAGTATATTATGTATGTTCTGTGCTTTTGCTTGTGTATTGTTTGTGTACGGAAGCACATCGGATTCACAAAAGAAAGAAATCTGAGAAGTGTTTTCACAATTATGACTTAATATCTCATAATGTGCCTTATAAAAATGCTGCATGTTTTGCTTAAGCATTGTTGTTTTGTGTAGTTAGCTTTTTATTTGTTTATTAATTTATTTATTATTTTCTCATCTATTATTGTATTTATGATTTATGACTTCAGTTTGTATTTATTTTGTCATTGTATTTAGTTTTTTTTTTTTTTTTTAATGATTTAATTGTTGTTTTGTGTAGTATTTATTGATGGTTTTTTATTTATATTTATGTTTAATTGCATTAACTTTTTTAGTCCTGGTTGTATTTATGATTTTTGCATAGTTTGCTGGTTTTATTAATTTATAAATATTAATTGTAATTATTTATCTGATATTTATTTATTTATTATTTAATTTATTATTGTTTTTTTTTTGTTGTTTGTTATAATATTTTTTTTAATTTATGTTTTGTTTGTGTTGTTTTTGTGTAGTTAATTGTTTTTATTTATTTATAAGTTTTTTTTTTTTACTTATTATTATTGTGGGTTGTTTAGTTATTTTTATTTATATATATTTCTTTTTTTAATCTTCCCACCAGTTGGATGGTTGTGTAAAGTTGGAGTTTCGTAAAGAAACGATAGGGGGCGCACGAGAGCGCACACGCACGCACGCACGCACACACACACACACACACATACATATACACACACACGCGCGCACGCACGGACGCTCGGACGCAGGCGCGCAGTGTGGGAGGCAGCGCGCGCGCTGGTGCTGTACCGGAGACTCGGGATGCGCCCGGTGCGTCCGCGCGCGTTTATCGGTGTGTAATCTGAATATTTAAAGCCCCGTCACTCCATCTTTATTTCACCCCCCCGGGCATGGAGGAGGAGGAGGAGAACACGGGCCTGTACCGCGCGTCGTGACCGGTTAGAGAGAGAGAGAAACAGAAGACAGAGAGAGAGAGAGAGAGAGAGAGAAACAGAAGACAGACAGACAGAGAGAGAGAGAGAGACAGGCAGACAGACCCCCCGCTCCCGCTGATAATAGATGGTGTTGGAGCTGGCCGCTCCCGCCGGTGCAGGCCCGCTGCTGCAGCGCTCCATCTCGCACATCGAGCGCGTTTTCCGGGTCAGGGTGAGCTGCAGCGCCGCCGACACCCACACACACACACACGCGCACACGCACGCGCGCGCCGCCACCACCGGGACACCGCGCGCCGAGTCCAGGAGCGAGCCGGACACCGGCGGCGGGGTGATCGTCATCATCCGGGATGGCACGGAGGAGGACCGCAGCAGGGCGAAAGTAAGTGTTCTGGGGGGGAGAGAGAGCGGCGGCGGCGGCGGCATCACGACGTGTTTACACCGACATGGAGATCCTCACCTCCAGCTCAGAGCGCGCGCGCACACACACACACACACACACACAGAGCTCAGGAGGGTCCTTCATCACCCGTCATGTCTTTTTTTCCTCACACACCAGGACTCCTGAAACACAGGTGTGTGTGTGATGAATCCGCCAGGTTGATTATTTAGTGTTTTATTCCTCTTACTCCTCTAAAGAAACTTTTCCCACCTTACTTAACCTTACTCCGTTTCATAGCATCACATAAAAATATGTTTCTCTTTCTTTCTCGCCACGTTATCGATAAACTTCTGTCCTGAAGAGTGAACCTCCGACACTGGACACTCCATAAATCTCTACTCACCAAATCAATGCTTCTTTTAATTAATTAATTTTTTTAATCAATCTATTCGTTATCACGTCTGACGTTTGACGACCGTTGGAATGACGTCCCTCCGACACGTCCCGTCATGGTGTTTGACTTTATCACACGTGTTTGACTTTATCTGATTTACAACAGCTGTCATAAATCGTCCAGTTTATTTTGCTTGGAGGGTATATATTGAACAACACTTAGCTAAAAGGCAAAGTAACGGCTATACATGCAACCCCAGACACCTGCAGACATGTTCAAACGTCTTTGAATGCATTCTTAGGAAATGTTTTGTGTCACATATTGTTACCAATTAATGACGTCCTACAGCGACTGTCTTTGGACGTGGACGCAACGTCGCAGTCGGACCGATGTTTGCCGGGTCTGATTAACGTTCAGAGCTGCTCCTGTAGACGTGTATGTCTTTAAAGGTACCTTATGTTCTTAAGATTTGTTTTTAATTCCCTGCGAATCTGTAAGTATTCCATGGTTTTTAAAGATTCTGTAAACTGTGATTTGGAGTGCTAGCATGTCTTTAATTTTTTACAATTTGTTTTGTGTTTTTTTTTTTTTTTAACCCTTCTGGAAACAAGCCCCGTCCCGGGGTTAAATAGTTTTATAGGAGGGTGCAAAAGTGACACAAGCGCAGGTTACGTTAAAAGTTTTTAGTGCCATTGTTACTGCAGTTCAGTTCACTAACAGTAAACATTATAAAATAATGAGGCAAGTTGAAGTTCACTAATTAACTAGCTTGGATGGTAGTGTAACCCTGTGTTTTCTCCTGCTAGCTATTTATGTTCAGTTAAATATCTATTTTTTAAATTAATTTCAGTCTGTCACACAAAAACTGACTTTCGCCATGAATATGGCTGTAGAAGCTGGCATGGCGTTAAAAAAGAAAGAAAGAAAATCTGTCACACAAATATGATTGGTGGGTGACATCACATATCACATGACCTTCATGTAAGCCATTTTTTTTGGATTTAGGTCAATATTTAACTTCAGTTGTTTTCCTTCCTTTTTAATGTTCTTTTACTTTTCCTGATTTTATGACCAACATTTCTAGCTAGCGAGGTCACTTTAGACATAAAGATTGACACAGACCATACAAAGTTCTCAAAATATATATAACGTGTAAGAATGTGTGTTTAAATTATAGCAAAAACAATAATGTGTGGTATAAGATTAAAAAATAATTGAAATAATTAATATTTGAAATAATTGAACACAGCCAAGTCCTGTGCACACACCCATTTTTTGCAGATGCTTATGAATATTAATGATTATGCAAATGCAACAGTCACGTCACAGGGTGTCAAAAACAAACAAGATGTCGGAAACCCAAACAAGAGAAGATTTTTCTTGGCAGATTCAGATTTTTTTTGTTTTGTGAGTCAGCTCTGTGTCCGCCATGATGGTTGTTTTGGAGAAAATGATAATGAAGTCTCAGGTGATCATGTGATCTCACTGCCATGGAGGGGGAGGTTGGGCCTAATTAGCATACTAAAAGTACAGGCTGCACAAATCAGTACAGATATGCAAGGCCAAGACAATAACAGTATCCTTCTTATTTATTGTGTATTTGTTGTGTTGTCTGAATCAATGTGTAAGTTATTAGATAGCTAACGAGCATCATCTGCCTTGGAACTTCCAAAAATGTAATAAAAAAAGTTTCCTGTCAAACAAAATAAAGAAACAATGTCACTCAAAAGCTAACACTGTGAGAGGATTAGCATGGTGCGCTACGTTCTGCTTTTAATCTTGAGATTTTAATCTTTTTAGGCAAACTAGATTAGCACAGCTAAGATTCCTCATGTTGAATGTTTATGATTATGTTATGAGTGTGTTAGTGTGTATAAGTCTGACCCGTTGAGTAGAAGCGTTAGCGTTGCTGCTATGGAATGCTAATTATATATCTATATGTGTAACGAGCTAACTCGCCTAGCTCCTTTAAGGACCTGTTTTTGATAATCTGATGCTGTCATGATTATGCTGTTTACAGGAACATTTGTGTGTGCGTGTGTGTGCGTGTGTGTGCGTGTGTGTGCGTGTGCTTATAAAACTAGCGTTCTAGCAGCTGTGATGCACAGCATGCATGGAGAGTGCGTGTGTGGAGATACACCGTGGGCCTCGAACAGGCCCGACGCTCTGCTTCACGGCAGAACACACTCCACTTGTTGCTATGAGACGAGCCAGTGTGTGTGTGTGTGTGTGTGTGTGTGTTTGTGTGTGTGTGTGCTGCTTGAGTGCACGGTGGCCTTGCTGCTTTCCCAGCCTGTGTTATGGAGGAGGTGAGGACGGAGAGCAGGAAAACAAGAGATGAGAGAAGGGGGATGAGAAGCGAGAGAGAGAGAGAGAGAGAGAGAGTGGAGGAGGACTTGGAGACAAGTAACGTTTTAAAAAAAAAAAAAAGAAGAAGAAGAAAGAAATCAGTGTTTAAATTCTATCGCATGTTGAAATCTAACATGATTCAGTGTTGCTCGGCCATGCTGGGGAAGTTTGTGGTTTATCTTTATGATATTGTGTAAACTCTGAAACGCTGCTGTATCAGCGCTTTTGCTTCCCGTTAGGATCACGCCCCCGTGTGTGTGTGTTTTGATTCACAGCTAATCGACCTTGATCCAGATCACTGACTCACAAACACTCGTTCGGAACAACCGCACATGCTGTTGTGTTGCTCAGAGCTAATAAGTGAAAGTTCTAGAAAGCTTTCCCCGTCCCGGAAGAAGGCTCCGGAAAAACGTACCACAGCCTGAAGCGAGTCGTTAAAAACCAAACGAGTGTGAATTCCAAGATCATCCACATTCTCTCCCTCTGTCTCTGAGCAATTCAGAACACGTGTAGTAGAGGTTCTTCATTCCAGAACTGTGTTTAAGACAGAAGCAGCTCTAAACGCATCCACTATTCTGGATCGATCCAAAACTAAAGTCAAGTTTCACACACACAAAAACAAAAAGATTTATGTTTTACTGTTTTCAAATGTTTTCAGATCTAGAACCTACTGTTCTACTCAAGACTTACAGATGGCAAATTCTAGAACCTCACACACATGTCATTTCAACCAGATAGTAGCAAGCAAAGACTAGTCTGCATTACCGTATATAACTACATCACACAAACTCTAGCGCATCACACACTGCCTGATTCTGGAGATGCCACAGAGATCGAGTCTAGGACCGATGCCAGAGTTCTCAAATATCAGACAAACCGACTCTAGTCTGACATCAGACACAAGCCGATCATTCATCAGACACGTTAAGACGATGCTATGGCTAATCTTAAGACTTTAGAACTGATCTTACACACAACATGGCTCTAGAACCAATGTCACATCACACACACTGAGGTTAGGTTCACATCACCAGCCTGAAGTAACGCAAATCAGATTTTTCTGCCCTAATGTCACACAGATCTGATGTTTTTAATGATTGTCAGAAGACACACATTTTTCAGATCAGATCTGGGTCACTTTCGTATGTGGTCCCAGATAAAGATTGATACGTGGTCATGTGACTTGAATAAAGATTGATACGTGGTCATGTGACTTGAATAAAGATTGAAATCTGTGACATCTTGTTGCTTAGAAAAAAATTGTGGCTTGTAATGTGAATGTAGCCTGACTCTAGAACTGATCTTACGCCTCACACACAAATCGACTCTAGAACCAATGTCATATCAAACACACACATTGACTCTAGAACCAATGTCAAATCAAACATTGACTCTAGAACCAATGTCAAATCAAACACTGACTCTAGAACCAACGTCATATCAAACACATTCTGACTTTAAAGTGACACCGGTAGCATCTGTGTAGCTGAAGTCAGCAGAATATAAACTGATCTGAGGTCAGGTCTGTGTGCCGACATCTGCGGTGACGTCAGTTATTAGGATGCTAGCGCTTGGCTGAACGTAACTGTCTGGAGTCTGCTGACATCCAGGAGCAGTACTTACTTAACTCAACCCAACATAAACTGACACTAGAACCAGGGTTAGGGTTCTGGCTAACTGACCAGACTCATCTAAAGTCATGTATAATGTACTGCAGACTGATCTCGGATCAGGTGTAAGGATTTAGTGATGGCAAGGGTCACTTCATTGCGGTGCTGGTCTCGATAGACCCAGACTGATCTGAAACCAGTCCTAAGCAGTCATTGACTCAAAGCTGCAGTGTGCTTCTAATCTGAACTGCAGTTCTCCTGCAGCAAACCTGATAGACCTGAGATCAGTGGTTAAGCAGTAGAGGACTGATCTGAGATCAGAGGCTGCAGACTGCAGAAAGTGCCGCTGCTAAACCTGAGCTCAAAGTCCAACTGACCTGGAGTCAGCAGCATTGTGTAAGAAAACCTCTTACTGCCTGCTCCCAGATCAGTTGTGCCTGTTTGAAGTTTGCTAAACTACAGCTGACTGCGGGGGCTTCAGACTGACCCGGGATCAGCCACGGTGCAGCCGTGTTTGCGTGCAGCGCTTGACTGCACAAGCACACTGATCTGAGATCAGCTGCCGTTGTAGCCGAGCAGAGGCGGAGCGGGACCCTGAGGGACACGGCGTCACGACTCAGAGAGACGGCCGTGTCACCACCGCCAGGAAGGAGGGAACACACTCCGACACATCTGCAGAGACGGAGAGAGAGAGAGAGAGCGTGAGAGAGAGAGAGAGAGGATGAAAAGGGATGAGAGGAGGAAGTGAAAGAAAGATGGGGGAGGGAGGGAGGGAGGGGGAGCGCGAGAAAGCCCCTAATGTCGTAAGAATGTAATTTCCAATTATGTGTTATTCTGACATCTTGCGTAACACACACATACACACACACACAAACACACACACACATAAAACGTGCAACTCCATCTTCATATCACGGTTGTGTTTACATGTGCACTGCACAGCTCCATGTGACTCTAGCATAGGTGTGTGTGTGTGTGTGTGTGTGTGGTTCAGGCTTGCCCAGAGAACATTGTGCAGTGTTTTGTGTTAGTCGTGACTGCTAAAAAGCAGTTAGCTGATGACAGGACTGCGTTGCTAGGCAACCGGTGTCATGAGCACGGAGAAGCCTCTCATAGCTGGATGGTGATATCAGCTTACACACACACACACACGTTTTAAACTACAGCCCACACTAGAGCGCTGTTCGCAGGTACATAGGAAGATGCACACACACACACACACACACACACACACACACACACACGTATTAATCTGCCCGTGTGTTACATCATGTCTGGATTCTTATAAACAGATTAACATGCAGGGGTTGCAAAGTGTGTGTGTGTGTGTGTGTGCACCTGCGTCACATGATGTACCTGTAAAAGTGGGCGGGGTTTCCCGGATGAGACCCGTACAGCGCAGGATTTGTCCTTAACATGTAATGTGTGTTTATTGCTCCAGTTCATGGCAGCATGCTAGCTGGCTAACGTGGCGTTGTGTAGCATGACGTAGCTAGCATGTTGATAAACTAGAAGAAGAAAGATGACGTGTTTTTATGGCGCGCCGTTACCAGACTGGTAAAGTCCTCACTTTTTCCCCATCACTCGGTGCGAGGGTGTCGCACTCGCGCTGTGTAAACACTGTGATGTAAACACTTGTAGCTGAATCATTTCCACTAATCAGAGGTGACGGAAAGATCCAGAATGTTCAGGTCCACCAGTTAGGCAGGAGAACACCAAGCGTGTGTGTGTGTGTGTGTGTGTGAGGGAGAGACAGACAGAAAGAGAGACAGCAAGACCAAAAGAGAGAGACAGAAAGACAGAAACAGAGAGTGAGACAAAAAGAGAGAGAGAGAGAGACAGACAGACAGAAAAAGTGACAGTAATGCAGAGACAGCGAGAGAGGCTGACAGATAGAGATAGAAATACAGAGGACAAGACAGATGGACAGAAAAAGAAATAATAATACAGAGGGAGAGACAGACAGAGAGAAAGGGAGAGCTGGGGAAGAATAACATCTTTTGTTTATCCTTTTTTTTATTTTTTTTTACAGTTTTCACTCACTTCTTGTTCTCTTTCTTTTTTGTCATTCTCTCTCTCCATTTTCAGTGTAAGTCCTTTTTCATTTCTATTTCATTCTTTCTTTCACTCCTTCGTCTCTCACTTTATATCTCATCTCTCTCTGTCTTTTTCTCTTTCCTGTCTTAGACTTTCATTTCATTCCTTCATCTTTCTCTTTATTTATTTCTCTCTTTCTCCCTCCTTCACTAGTACTCATTCTGTTTCTTCTGGTCCTTCTGGATCTTTTTATCAGTTCGGTTCGCTCTCTTTCTCTTCTTCACCATTTCCTTTCTCATATATGTCTTCTTTTTGCCCCCCCCCTGCAGGACTACATCGTGTCTCTGATCTCTCCGGCTCAAAGGCATCATGAGCGTTTGACCCTGTGGCTCCAGCGTCGTCTTCACGAGCCCGAGAGCGCCGAGGCCCAAGAGCATGCGCCCAAGCTGATGGAGGACGAGGAAGCAGAGGAAGAAGGGAGTAGCTCGGAGAGTGAAGGAGAGAGACGGAGAGCAGGAAGAGGACACGGAGTAGGAGGAGGAAGGAAAGCCGAGCTGATGATGGCGACTAAACCTCACCGCCAGTTGTGTCGCTCTCCGTGTTTGGACCGTCCGAGTTTCAGTCAGAGCAGCACGCTACAGGAAGTGCGCGCGGACGATTCTCCGGCCACTCCCACTTCCTCATCATTGGCGCCACCCACTCTGTTGATGGGCCACACCCCTGCAGATCGGGACTACCAGAGCAAAATGGAGTTCGCACTGAAGCTGGGCTACTCCGGCGAGCAGGTGGAGGCGGTGCTGAGTAAACTGGGGCCGAGCGCGCTCACTAACGACGTCCTGGCGGAACTCGTGCGTCTCGGGAACAAAGGAGAAATCGAAGCGCAAACGCAGACGCAATCGTCCAGCGGACTTTCGCCAGCAGGGTTAGCACTAACGCCACGTGCCTCTGGAGGGAAGGAAGCCGTGAGTCCTGAGGTGTCGCTCGAGGAGGAGACAACCGACACGTACGATAATCTCCGACCCATCGTTATAGACGGATCCAACGTGGCCATGAGGTACTGGGTCTTGCAAACTTTTAGGTCAAACGTAATCCAGTGGGGGGCAGGAGTAACCAGAACATGAGGCTCAATTCAATAAAAATATCGATAGACAAATTAAAAGTCAGTCGGATGTCAATGCTTAACTGCTTAATGTGACCATGTTTAACCAATTCTTTTGATGCTTGATAAACTTAAGCCATAGCTTCTTGCTCTGTTGCCATGGTAATACAGGTGAAAACTGTATGCTTTTTCCTCAACAGTTCATCGAAGCAGAAAGATGTTGTTTTGCTTGTGGTAGTGGTTACATTCCCTTCGTGCTGATGTTATCAATGTTTTTGTAACCTGGTAGAAAACAAGTGGGTGGGACTATGTTCTCAGTCTTGTCCAGCAGCATACACTCGGTTTTGGGGTAAACTATGTCATCGAGTAGGCTGAATAAAAGATACACCAATCGGCTATAGCATTCTGACACCCACTTAATATCGAGTAGATCCCCGTTCTGGACAAGGCCTGGACTTCACTATATATTGCTGAAACTGTGTTGTGGTATGTGGCACCAAGCCGTCACTAACAGATCTCTACGGTTGTTGCGAGGTGGGGTCTGTGTGGATGGGACTTGTTTGTTCAGCACATCCACCCATGCCCAGTCGGATTGAAAACTCTCGGTGATGTTCCTCAAACCGTTCCTGAACGATGTGTGCAGCGTATCAGGGTACATTATTCTGCTGATAGCCACTGCTATCAGGGAACACCGCTACCATGAAGGGGTGTAGCACTTCTGTAACAGTGTTTAGGCAGGTGGGGCGTGTCAGAGTAACATCCACATGAATGGCGGGACACAAGATTTCCCTGTAGATCATCGCCCAGATCATCACACTGCCTCTGCCGGCTTGCCTTCTTCTCGTAGTGCGTCCTGGTGCCATGTCTTCCCCAGGGAAGCGACAAACACATACGCGGTCGTCCACATGATGCAAAAGAAAGTGTGATTTATCAGAACAGGCCACATTCTTTCATTGCTCCATGGTCCAATTCTGATGCTCACATGCCTATAAACAAATATGCATGCTGTTGGTTGATGATCACGTGCACATCAATGTGTATCTTTTTTTAATTGTGTTTGGTGTCTGGGATGTTTTGTAGCCATGGAAACAAAGAGGTTTTCTCATGCCTGGGCATCCAGTTGGCGGTCGACTGGTTCCTCGAGCGAGGACACAAAGACATCACAGTGTTCGTACCGGCATGGAGAAAAGAGCAGTCCCGCCCCGACGCTCCTATAACAGGTCAGTTTTAAATGAACTTTGTGTTCCACCGTGTGCGTTGTCATGTTTATTATATAGTTAAGTGTGTTTCTGTGTGTCGTTAGGGAATGATGTCATAACATGATGCCACCTCTGTCTTCAGATCAGGAAATCCTGAGGAAGCTGGAGAAGGAGAAAATCCTCGTCTTCACTCCTTCTCGTCGAGTCCAGGGGCGCCGCGTCGTCTGTTACGACGATCGGTTTATCGTTAAATTGGCGTGCGATTCGGATGGCATCATTGTCTCCAACGATAACTATCGAGATCTGCAAAATGAAAAGCCAGAGTGGAAAAAATTTATAGAGGAACGGCTACTCATGTACAGTTTCGTCAATGACAAGTAAGCTACATTTTTTTCATTTTTGTTTGTTTTATTTTGGCTCTTTTGTTTAGTTCATTTACAAATGTTAGCCTGTGTCAATATTTCTTGTAACATTTGTAGGTTTATGCCACCGGATGACCCACTAGGCAGACATGGTCCAAGCCTGGAAAATTTCCTCCGCAAGCGACCTGTGGTCCCGGAACACAAAAAGCAACCGTGTCCTTATGGTCAGTCCAGCAATTGTAGGCAACTCCACTACAATAAAAAAAAACATAGATTTACTTTTACTTCACCCTTTTTTTTTGCTTCCCATTGTAGGTAAGAAGTGCACGTATGGCCACAAGTGCAAGTACTACCACCCGGAGAGAGCGGCGCAGCCCATACGATCTGTTGCAGACGAACTCCGAGCTTTTGCCAAACTATCTGCTGTCAAGACCATGAGTGAAGGTGCTCTTGTAAAATGTGGCATTTCTGGCGTTACCGCAAAAGGGGAATGTTCCGAGGTGAAGAGAGTGGCACCGAAACGTCAGTCGGACCCGAGCATCCGTTCAGTGGGCTGCGAGCAGGAGGAGCGACTCTGTCCGGCTCGGAAAGCCGAAGCTAATTCGGTTCCATCTTTAGTGACGGCTCTAAGCGTCCCGACCATGCCGCCGACAAAAAGTCATGCAGCTGGGGCACTGAACACTCGGTCCGCTAGTAGCCCGGTCCCGGGGTCACTGCACTTCACGCACAGCTCGCTGGAACATGCCGGAAGCATCCAGTACCCTCCAATCTTGGTCACCAACAGCCAAGGTGCCTCCGTGGCATACAGCGAACCTTTTCCCAAATACGATTCTGTAGTTAGTGACCATGGCTACTATTCGATGCTGAGCGATTTCTCGACCATGAGCTTGGGAAGCATGCAGGACAGCTTCTGTAGCTTAGAACAGCCAGATCCAGTTGGAGTCGGAGGAGTTGGATATCCCGGTCGAGCTTCCAGCATTTGTCCTGAATCTGGTCGCAGCCACTCTTCGGACTCTTTCTCCTCGTACGGTGGAGAGATGTACTCTATGGAAGGTAGCTTGGATGATGGGATGAAGGTTTCACAATCTGCACAATCCCAAGTGCAGTCCCAAGCACAGTCCAGATTACAGGCGTTTGCCCATGGGTTCCACCATGAGGCTCTGACAAGAGTCCAAAGTTATGGCACGGATGAACCCAAACCTGGGCCACGTAAACAATCCTCGGCCCACCTTGTGCCTCATGTGCAGCATCCGGTGGTTGGAGCGAGATCCAGTTGTCCGGGTGACTATCCTCCGCTTCCCCAGAACATGTTGCCTTCGTCCGGCCCTAATCAGCCAGGCAGATCCTTGGGAATGACACGGATGGACAGCATTTCAGATTCCCGTCTTTACGAAAGCAACCCCCTCCGGCAGAGACGGCCGCCTCTTTGTCGAGAGCAACATGCCAGCTGGGATCCTTTACCGTGTGGGAATGAGCCTTATGGGTACGGAGGTTATGGATTGACAGGAGGACTCATGCCTTGCTGTGAACGAGTAATGGTTCGGAGTATGCCGGAAAAGATGGAACAGATTTGGAGATCGCCGTGGGATATGCCACCAGGACCTCTCGGACCGGTGGAACCACAGGAGCGACATCCGATTCCTGAACATCAGTACCAGACTTACAGAAACCTCTGCAATATCTTCCCAGCATACGTAGTCCACTCAGTCATGGAGAAGAATCCTCATATGACGGATCCTCAGCAGCTAGCAGCGGTTATTGTAACAAAACTACGGTCCTGTCATTGAAGGAAAAGCAGCACAATGTTTTACACATTTCCATTTTTTTTTTATTCCACAGCCTGATCGACACAGCCAGTTTCTTGAAAGATATAATTTCCTATCCATCTATCACCTTGGTGATCCACCATAACTCATTTCTTTTGCATTAGTACCATGGTTCAAATTAGCAATGCTACATTATGTAGCATAATTCCATGTTTAATGACGGGCCTTGTACCAAGGTTAAAGAAATCGTCCACTGGAGAATGAAGCATGGATGTTTTTCGATGAAGGTGTTTTAAAAGCAATTTAATTATTTTAATTTTGAGTAAATGTAAAGAATGCACTTACAATACAAAGAGGAACGCAAGACCTGAGTTTAGATCACAAAAACCAGCTTTTTTTAAATATTTATTTTGCTAATATACAGTGCCGTATTTTCCAGACAATACAATACGATTATATTGGACTCTGCGACACCTTCAACACCAAATTCTGTCTACTATTTAGCAATTATACACATTGTTTTGTCATATTAATACAGCAATTATTTTTATTTTATTGCCTTATATCACCTTGATAGTAGCTGGCGTACCGAAACATGTTAGAATTAGGATCATACATATCAAAAATTGTCTTATTCTCTGGAAAATATGGCAATATTACTAATATTTCAGTCATTTTGCCTCATAAGGAACATAATTGTAATTATTTTATGTCAAACGTTTAGTTTTAACATTAAATTAAATTCCTATTCGAAAAAAAAAACCCAATTATTTAAAACAACAGCAACAATAACGAAAATTTTAGGAAGGAAAAAAAAAGAAATGATTGTGATACAAGTACAGATGCGTACTTACTTGCACCAGTGTAAATATTGTGACGTTAAAATTACATTAAAAAAATTTGCCTCGTGAAAAGGTGAACACGTAACAATTGTCCAAAAAGAGTGTTAACTCTGGAGTACCTCAAAGCATGAACTTTGACCTTTTTAAAACTTTTATGGCCTTACATCTTGTGACCTCACCGCAAGTGTGTTAACGTGATATATATACACATAAATATATAAATATATCTATTTTTCTGATGGTTGTTGAGGTCACCGGGTGTGTTTAGTATTTAAGCACTAGAGCAATTATTTTCCTGTTTTAGCGATAGCGGAAAAAAAACACTCTGCAAAGACTTCCTTATTGGAGTATTTGGAGTGAAACGCAAACACCGCCGACCTGCCAAAAAAACGAAACAAAAAAAAACAAACAACCAAACAAGCGGCATCTCTATTTCCTCACCCGCACTAAGCCATTTATAAAAAAATTATTCCACGCTGCTTAAGCAAGGCCAAAAAGCATAATTAATGTGTGTTTGAGTGTTACGTAAATGCTAGCTAATAGCTAGCCTTATTTAGCCTGTTTGACGTGTTTGTTGTGCAGTAACGTTTACAGAATCTAGAAAATTCCTCAGATTTAATTAAAGTCTTTATGTGGTCTTTAAGCTCTGGTTTGGGACCAGATGAGTATTTGGGGTGTGTAAGTCATAACGGATGTAACATTGTTCCAAAATTAATTATGTTGCATAACAACTTAAAAAAATAAATAAATATCGACGGCAGTGATTCATTCGGGCGAATTTTAATTTTAGTGTCAAAATCACAGAGCTTGTCCACCTTGACGTCAGAGCTACAGGAGACGCTCTCCCATTGGCTGGAATAGATACATAGCTTAAACTAGCTAGCGCCACAATGAGGGGTTTAACCTAAATCGATTTCTAGCTGCTAATATAGCTGAGCGTTAATTAGCTGTCCTGGCAACACGTTAACCTGTAATAATGACATCAAGGAGGACCCGGTTATTTAATTAAACGTACGTGCAAACTTTAGCATTTAGAGAAATGTCGTCGTTATAGCTTTTAACAAGCTCCGAATTGATTTCGTGCATGAGATAATAAATCGAGAGCTCAACACTTGATTGGCTCGTTAGTCAATTAAGATGTACCGCAATTTAATTAAATTTGCGCGTTAAACAAGGAATGGCGGTCTCATCAGCTAATAGTTGCTCCTGAAGAGCATCTGTTTTTCTGATTGGTGCTGGGAGACCACGCCGCTCCGCCTGTCTTATTATTGTGTGTATATTATACTGTTGTATTTGCGCAATCTTAGCAGAATCCTCGAATGTTCCAGAAGTCTCTCTGGATGGAAAACACAAAGGAAACTTTATTTAGCTGTTGTAGTTTGCTGGGGTTTTGTTTTCATGAGCGCAGTTTACCGCTCGTGGGAAGGTTGCGACACACTGCCTACCTGTTTCTCCCTGTGCGATATACACACACACACGGAACACCAGGCTGTCGTTGGGTTGTTTCTTACATTTGATTGACGGGTCGCTTGCTGCTTCTTCTTCTTCTTCTTCTTCTTCTTCTTCTTTGTTTTTGCACCCCTTTAGATTTCTTTTCTAATCCCCCTGTTCTCACTTTCCTGTGTGTAAAAACACATACAAAAAAACTGAGGACCGAGTATACAATATTGTGACTAATATTACTCAGCGTTCATATCTCCATTGTTTCCGAGGTCCTGAAAGGGTCCCAGGCCTGCACCCACCTGTAAGTTTAAAAAAATGTAAAGTTCCTGGAACTAAAAACCTGTAGGTTAATGGGGCGTAAAAGGTTTCTAGGTTCCTGGCAAGGTTCATGGTTACTTGGAGAACTTTTGAATCTGTTCCTGGTTTCTTTATGTTTCCTGGAGAAAAGAAAGATCATCCTGGTCTTCTAATAAGGTTAATGGTGTTCCGGATAACAGTTTCTTGGGCCAATGAAGCCATGACAGCGGTAGTATTGGTCACTGTTGTTAATTTGAGACTTGTTCGATGTGTCTTAGACTTGAACTTAAAAGGAAGCAGGTTGAATATCAAAGTGAAAATGTAACCGATAAACGCAGCCCTGTTTGTTGTCTTTAGCTTCGTACTGAAGCTACGAAACTACAAGGATAAAGTTTAATAAGCTTTTATAATAAATATAACTTCTGTTTTGTTTTTTTGTTTCCGAGATGCTGATTTATTTCCGCAGCAAGTTATCGCGCCTCAAATGTCTAGAAACGACCTTTGCTTGTTGATACAAATTGTATCTATTTCTTGATTGTAAAAAAAAAAATTGATCTGTACAGTATTACATATATTCATAAATATATATAAATATCTATACACGTAAATATATAGAGTTATATATCTATAAAAATAGCTTAGTTTTATTTAAAAGGAAAAAAAAAAAACGACATTAATGCCATAATGTTAGTGACACTATGTGTCACTAGTGTAGCCCATACAGAAGGCTTGTTTCCTGCCGGGCAAGACATCTAGACAGGGATCTCTTTCACTTACTCTCTCTCTCGTCTTCTCGTCTCTTCTCCTCTCGCAATAAGAATGTGCACGGCTTGTAAGTGGGCGTGGCCAAATAAATCACGGTTGCTTATTTCGAGTATGCCAGATCGAAGGGTCTTGGGAGAAGGGAACACGCCCACTTATGACACACCGAGCCAACACTGGAGACCCGGCACCAGGCACCATGGAACCCCAACTGCAGATGGACCTGCACCAGTATTTAGATGCAGTGAAACTTCATCCATGTTATTATAATTTTGGGCCAATAGTTAGAGGAAAAGTATCAAACTAATGAAGTCCAAATAAACTCGTCCAGGAAGTGAGTTACTGGAGAAAAAAAAGGTTGATTAAGTTAGATCCTGGATTTCTTAAATAGTTCCTGATAAGGTTCCTGTTGCTTCCTCCTTGCTAACAGTTACTGGATTTATTTGGCGTCTGGGGAAAAAAAACGTTAGATAGGATAAAGTTCCTGAAATACACTATTGCCAAAAGTATTGGCTCGCCTGCCTTGACATGCTTATGAACTTGAGTAACATTCTTAATCCATAGGGTTTAATACGATGTTGGCTCCGCCCGCTTTGCAGCTATAACAGCTCCAACTCTTCTGGGAAGGCTTTCCACATGGTTTAGCCTTGATTTGCCTTGCTCGGTGCACTGGTTGTTCTTCAGGAGTTGGGCTCGGCCCCTTAGTTCCAGTGAAAGGAACCCTTAATGCTTCAGCATACCAAGACATTTTGGACACTTTGTGGTGAACAGTTTGGGGACGACCCCTTCCTGTTCCAACATGACGCCGCACCAGTGCACAAAGCAAGGTCCATAAAGTCCTGACCTCAACCCGGTAGAACAGCTTTGGGATGAATTAGGGCGGAGACTGCGGGCCACGCCTTCTCGTCCAACATCAGAACGATCAAAAATTCCAGTCTTAAACCTTGTGGAAAGCCTTCACAGAAGAGCTGAAGCTGTTCATTAAACCCTATGGATTAAGAATTAAGGATGTTACTCAAGTTCATATGCATGTGAAGGCAGGGGAGGGAATACGGTCGGGTCCAGCGTGGCCCGGTGTGTCAGAACCCAAAGAGCTGTTCTCATGTAGGAACAGGAAGTACCGCGATTACATCACAGACGGAACTCATCCTCTCTTTCTCTCTACTTTCTTTCATGCCTCTTTGATGTATGGATGGGGGGGGGTAACACAAACATACACGCACACACACACTCGCAAATGGACTGTATGCTACTGTCCAAATATACACACACACACACAGATATAAATATTTTTCCTTTTGTAAATATTGAAACCACTTAGATTTGCACAGTATTAGTGCTTTTTATAAGCATGCACACACACACACACACACACAGGTCGCCTTGCTAACCCCAGCTAGCTCGGGTTTCTATGTGTAATAAATACTATGAATAAATCACTCTGGACTTTTGTGTGTACTGAAACGTGGATTCGTGAAGAATTCGAATATTTCCTGATTTTTTTTATTTTATTTTTTTGTAACACACACCCTTCTCTCTCTCTCTTGACAAAGTGCATTATGGGTAATCTCAACATGGACTATGCTTGGCTGTGAAATAGTGCACTATGTAGTGAGTAGGATGTGATTTTTGAATGTGGGCGTCGCCATGACGACGTCTGAGCCGAGTTCTGAGATAAATGTGAAAGAGTGTTTTTTTTTAATAACGAGTGATTTGGGACGGAACCCAAATGAAGCAAGGACTTGTACACAAACAGACATGTTTTGTATTGCATTGAGGTCTCACACACACACACACACACACACACAGTATGCACTGATATTTCTTGGTCTGAAAAGGTTCCTGGGTTCCTCTAAAATGTTCTTGCGCTTTTGAAAAAGCTTCATGTTTTCTCCTAAAGTTCCGAAGCCTTTAAACACATTTAATATTTGTAAAGGTTCCTGAACACCTGGTCAGGTTGATAAAAAAACTAATAATCCCTTGAAAGTTGTAATGTTCCTCAAACAGTGTTCCTGAAAAAACCTGTCCTTTTGATAGAGATTGGGAGTTCTCGATAAGGTTCCTGAAAATGTTCCTAAGCCTGTTTTTTTATTTATATTATTTTTATTTGGTGATCCTAAAATGGTTCCTGAGATGGTTGCCAGGCTTCCTGAAAAAGAAAAAAAAAATCGCTTGTGTAGAATAAGATTCCAGGTTTCTAATAAAGTTCCTGAAAAGGTTCCTCAGCTTCTAAAACTACCATTGGTTTGTGTAAATGATTTTAGGTTCCTAAAAAGGTTTACAAGTACATTTCTGAGTTCCTGAAAGGGTTCCAGATGTCCTGATGTGGATAAATGGATCCTGAAAAGAAAGAAAAAAAGGTTTACTTATGAAGATTCTTGGGTTTAGTTCATATCTTTGTGGTTTTTTATTTTTTATTTTAATTGAAGATGATAAAATGGTCCTGAAAAAAAGTTCCTAATGTTCTAAAACACATTTCTAGGTTTGTGGAAATTATCTTGGGTGGTTTTTATGAAAATGTGTTTTCTACTCCAAAGGTTCTTGAGAATGTTCCTGAAATGGTCAATGGTTCCTGAACTCCCACAAAGTGGCCCTTTGACTGAAATGGTTCTTTAGAAATTTCCTGAAAAGGTTTATTGTGATTTTAATGTGAAATGAGAATTTCGGATTCCAAGATTCCAAGAACTTTATTAATCCCAGAGTGAAATTGCTTAAATTAATTTATCATCGGCACACACACACACACACACACACACAGAGTGTTTTAGCACGCCTGCCTTATAGACTATTTAACCCTCGGTGTGTGTGAATCCAGGACTTGTGAAGAGGGTTCTAGAGTCACAGACGTGAATTGTGGTTCTAGAACGTCCTGAAGGAAGCGACGTTTCTCGGAGGATCCCGGGGTTCTGGACTGCTGAGATGTAAACTAAACCCACGTTTATGATCTGTGGTTGTTTCAAACGTACCAGCTAACACACACACACACACACACACACAGATCTCAGGAATGAACAGATTTATCATGAACTCCACTGAAGACGTTGATCTTGATGTTAGCTATGACAAAACGGTTAAATGGCGATTTTTTTTTTTTGTGACGCAGTGAAACGACCTCTTAATCGTGTCCTCAAAAACAAACTCTTCTTTGGGTTTTTTTTCCCTCCTCGGTTACGTTATTGTACCGTGTTGCGTTGCGGGTTTTGTTTTTTCGCAGGCCGGCTGAGTGGATTTGAACACTTTGAAGTCTTGTGATGTAACAGCGACATGCGGCTGAGTGTGTTTGGTTCTGTGTCGAACGAAACACTCGCTTTTGAAAATAAAAAAGGGAGAAAAAAAAAGGGAGGAAAAGACAAAAGCCCCCATTAAATAGAAGGAACTTTGTAACTCTTTGGGTCTGTAGACTCAAACAAAATGTAAGTCTCTATGACAAAATGTGTTTGTTTTTCTTCAATAAAGCCAAACCCTGTTGGTTACGTCAGTTTCGCCTCTTCTCGTGTTTATTTGCCTGTTTGTCCTTCACACATACACTAGGGGGCGATGTATAGTCACATCATCAACCACTCAACCGTCACTCAGCCCTGCTTCCTGCTCCTACACGTACCCTGGTCGCTATGGCGACGTACACACATTCAGTCTTTAACAGGGTTCTCCAGGAGAAGGATCTCCAAACTATGTTCCCAAAAAGAATTCTAAACTTCAAGAGGTCTTCAGTTTGATTTGATATTCCTCTATGCACAAAAACCCCCGAAAAAGAACCCTTGAAGAACCTCTGAAAGTGCACTCTTAGAAAACATGGTGCCACTTAAGGTACTTTGGGACCCTGCCGTGGTTTCCTGTCTTGAAGGGTTCCATGTAGGAGCATTTTGATTTGCTTGAAAGGGGAACATTTGGATTCCTGAAGGTTCCCTTGGCCATCCCTCTGAGGGAACTCTTCATTCTGATGAGGGTAGGTTCATTTAGGATGAATAAGAACCCTTAATTTATCTAATGGACACTTAAGGAACCCTCTAAGAACCCTGAGATATTAAACCTTCTTTGGGTTTTCTCTCTGAGGGAACTCTTACAGCTTCTTTGTAGAACCACCCCCCATCGCCCCCCCACCATGACATCCAGGTACAAGTGGTTCCACGTAGAACCTTTCTCCAAACCCAAGTCCCCTTGATCATCCTACCAGAACCCTGAGAGAACATGTGAGGAACACGAACACAGGAAGGTGTTTATTCACAGGAAACTTTAATATGAAAACGTCAGAACATGCAACATGTGATGCTGTAACACACACCCTCACGGTGTGTGTGTGTGTGTGTGTGTGTGCTAGAAGAGTTTGAGTCCGGCTTTGAGCTTGGTGATGTCGTTGTGGGTCCACAGGAGTCCGTCTGACCCGGTTCTGCTCTGAAGTGGTACACTGCGCACACACACACACACATATATGATTTCTTACTGCATAACACACAATAACAGTTCTCCTACACATTCTCAGGATGGTGTGCAGGTGAAACCCCTCACCTCTGGTTGCCGTGGTGACCGTGACCTTTGACCTGCTGGTCGAACACAGTCAGCGTGCAGTACGTCTCCACCATCAGACACGACGGGTCATCCGTCTGACCCGGAACCTTCCCCAGAGGGTACTGCTTCCAGGGAACCTTATCTACACACACACACACACACACACACACACACACACACACACACACACACACACGACGCTGTGTCTCACGTATTAATTGATGAATTAAGGTTGATTAAGTGTTAAACGCGTTGGCTCGTCCTACCGGCGCACACGCTCCACGCCGAGCCGCGCAGCGCCGCGTTTCTTTCCTGCACCGTTTCCGCGCTCAGCTGCTCCTGCACTTCCTGAGTGGGCGGAGCCTTCGCCGACTCCGCAGCTTTGCCGGCCGTTTCTGCGGGCGTGTTTTTTTGCGCGGCCCCGCCCACGCGCTCCTGCAGGCTCTCGAGCGTGTAGACGGGGTGGGAGGGGTCAGGGTTACCGGGGGCACAGTCGTCATGGTGACCCTGCGTATAGATGGAGCAGAGGCGGAGCAAGTTGTGCTGCGTGTCCAGGGGGAGGGGCTTATCCATGTCTGTCAAAATCCTGCGCAGATACAAAAAGACATACGAACTCAAAACTGTGATGGTGTGTGTCTCTGTAAGAGTGTGTGTGTGTGTGTGTGTGGATACACACTGCTGCAGCAGGTATGGTGTAGCAGCACACGGCGCGCTCACACACGCCGACAGGAGCTCAGTCCACCGGAGCGACACGCGGCTCATGAACCACCGCTCCTTCATCATCCTCATCCTCCTGGCCAACTTCGACTCACCTGCGTGTCACACACACACACACACACAGGACACACTCAGAATAAACACACAACAAACACATTAGGACATTAAAACACTCACACACACACACACACACACACTCTTCTTACTCCTGCAGTTGCACTGGAGGATCTCAGAGATCCAGGCTGAAGAGTAATAAGCTCTGTGATTGGTCGGCTCGTTAGCGAGCTCAGCGAATAGCTTCTCCAGCAGCTGATGAATAAACGAGCTGGAGTTCAGAACCTTCAGCAGCGGCAACCAGAAGTGCAGGAACTCTACAGGAACACACGGAGAACTCGGGTCCAGGAGCTCCTCTGAGGAGAGAGAGAGAGTCAGTGACACAGGGTTAGCAAGTGTGTGTGTGTGTGTGTGTGTGTGTGTGTGTGTGTGTGAGAGAGTGTGTACCTGACGGGTCGATGTTCAGGGACTCCAGCTGCTCTGCAGTCGGGATCAGAAACCCGTCCTGCACTAACGTACCGATCAGCGCATCTCTATAACACACACACACACACACACACGTGTGTAAATACACGTTAAAATGTCTACATGATCAAAATCATGAGGATCAAATAACACAACACTAAACACACACACACACACACACCTGGCCTCTGAGTTGAGCTGCTGTATCTGTGCGAGGATCCAGCTGAGATCTGGGCTGGCGTTAGGCCACGCCCCTCGACCCGAACCCTGCTTCATCATCTCCTCAAACACCTGCATCAATCATCATCATCATCATCACACCACTGCTTATTACCTGTTCACACCCACATTCTTCATCATCATCATCATCATTACACCACTGCTTATTACCTGTTCACACCCACATTCTTCATCATCATCATCATCATCATCATTATTATTACACTAACAGTGAGTGATCTGATCGTTATTCCACACGAGTGCTGATAACAGACAGTAACAGCACTGTAAGGTGTAACTCTATGTATGAGTGGGCGTGTCCCAGGTGTTGTCCACTAACTGTGTGTCTCAGCGTGGGTGAGAGTAGGTCTGTACGGTCCGCAGTACTGAGGAGAGAGCAGCTGCCTGACAAAACCCACATTCACACCCAGTCACTGCACTAATCACGTCTAAGTCGTTCTGAATCGCCTCTGAACCGTCCGCGTCCTTTAATTTATGACTGCAAAACATAATCAGTTTCTAACACGAGGCTGAATCCCAAATCCACTCTAACCCCTGATCAAGGGCACTACTTGGTGTGTGGAACAAGGGACTGTACACCCTACAAGAGTTTAACACCACTCTCACCTCCTGTTAATTACACTGCCTGTCGCCAGGCGTGTGGGCGGAGCAAAATAACTGCTGCGGTTGTGAATATCAGCACTGCTGTGACATCAGCCGTGCTGATATTCACTACAACAGCACAATCCCAAACATTACGGATATCGTTCGTTTAATGATGGATGTCTGACTGGCGTTAACAAGTTTATGAGGTTCTCTCTCACACACACACACACACACACACACACACATGATTAAGAGCTTACAGATGATTAAGAGACAGAAACTTCACTGAAGCGAACCTCATGCACCTCCTCATGTTTGCTTTACGTCCTTGGAAGAACAAGTCCATGACTCACACACACACACACACACACACGTGCGTGCATGCTGACTCACACATCCACTCACCCTGAACAAACGAACCTGATGAACTGAATACACTTTTAACTGATCACATCATCTCTGTGTGTGTGTGTGTGTGTGTGTGTGTGTTTATTAAAAATAATAAAAGAGTAAATAATGGACCCCCGAGTCTCAGTGAGGAGGACATTCGGGACACGAGTGGACGTGGAGTTAAAGGAGATGAAGGTTTTAAAGATAAAGCTGTGTAAAGGAGGAGTTACACACACATCCCTCTAGGGGGCGTCACGTCTGCAGACTTCACGTCTCTCCTATACGTCTGTCCTGTCCATGTCCACACCTTTGGTACAGTTTGCTCACTGGATGACATCATCTCTAAAAAGTGGTGCGTGTGTGTGACATTTACCTGGAACTGTTCTCGTTCATAGGAGATCAGCAGCTCTCTCGCTCTCTCTGCACACACACACACACACACACACACACACACAGAGAGATCAGATGAGTCTCTCTCGATCACTTTTTATCCACTTCTTCATTACGCTTTAACCTGAAGTGTATGAGTGTGTATAGTGTGTGTCTGTGTATAGTGTGTGTGTGTATATAGTGTGTGTATAATGTGTGTGTCTGTGTATAGTGTGTGTCTATGTATAGTGTGTGTATAATGTGTGTGTCTGTGTATAGTGTGTGTCTGTGTATAGTGTGTGTCTGTGTATAGTGTGTGTCTGTGTATAGTGTGTGTCTGTGTATAGTGTGTGTC
>JAQQZT010000017.1:19804992-19809992 GCA_030068275.1 Clarias platycephalus
CCATTTATTTTTCTTAAATTAATGTTTATTCATTTATTAACCACCCCATCAGACATATCATACAGGTTTCATTGTTGCTATGGCAACCAACATCTTTCCCCCCCCCCATAATTTGTTAAAACATAAAACATAAAATGTTTCTAAAAAAAATTCTTTTAAGAATGTTTTAAAAATCTTAAATGATTTGTATTTTTTTTATTTCATTTGTGTGTGTGTTGTGTGAACAAAGAAACAAACATCTCTCAGTGGCTAATGTGAATTAGCTAGCTAGTGTTAGCGCTGTCTGTACCTGAGTGACATCACAATTCTGAGCTCAGATGTTCCGCCCTCAAATGAGTTCCACATAGACTCGCTGAAAAAGTGTTTTAAGTGTTTAACATGACCTTTGACCCCATGCTCTGTGTGTGTGTGTGTGTCAGATCTGGGTGAACAGTCCTCACACAGCGTTGGGTTACTACACCATCTACGGCGAGGAGAGTCTGCAGGCCGACCACTTCAACACCAAACTCAGCTTCGGCGATCCTCACACGCTGTGGGCGCGAACCGGCTACCTCGGCTTCATCAAGAGGACCGAACTCACAGACTCCAGCGGGGGTGAGACTGAGTTGTGATACCTGATTAACCTGCTCATTTACACACAACACCTGCTCCGATACTGTGTAATAACGTCACGCTCACCAATCTGGATGTTTTACAATGGATGAGCAAAGCGGAGCGACTGAGGCGTCTCCCTACAGTTCAGGTGTTTAATACGGTGTGTTTAATGTCGAGTGTGAGGACGACACGCCTGCGCGTGCAGAGCTCTGCCAGAGAGCGCAAGAGTTAGAAACACACACCCGCTGATGTCGATAACATCTGTACTAACAGCTGTTCATGAGCACGCCACTGTGATGCGTACACCACAAGTGAGACAGCGAGCGCTTCATTTCGGCGAGCCACAAACCTCAGCGTGTACAGCGCATGACTGAGTACAGGTGGCGCTAGAGAGAAAGTCAGAGATCTTTTTTAACAGAGTTGCTTTGACAATCGAATGATTTCAGGCAACAGCGCAATAAAAACACCAACGCAACCAAACCAGTGACACAATAACAGGCCTGAGATAAAAACACCAACGCAGTACCATAACAATTAAAGCAGAGACGAACCTGCAGCTCCAACTAACTCTTTTCAGGGTCGTTATTTAAACCGATAAATATGATGATGCTGGGGTGTGTGTGTGTGTGTGTGTGTGTGTGTGTGTGTGTGTGTGTGTGTGTGTGTGTGTATGATGATGATGATGATGGTGGTGTGTGTGTGTGTGTGTGTGTGTATGATGATGGTGGTGGTATGTGTGTGTGTGTATGATGATGGTGGTGGTATGTGTGTGTGTGTGTATGATGATGATGATGGTGGTGTGTGTGTGTGTGTATGATGGTGGTGGTGATGGTGTGTGTGTGTGTGTATGATGATGATGGTGATGGTGGTGTGTGTGTATGATGATGATGATGGTGATGGTGGTGTGTGTGTGTGTGTGTGTGAGACTAATTTAGTTGGCACTATGGACGTTTTGTGTTTTTTTTCTGCATTGATAAGATTTTAGTCAAGGCCCAGGCTGCCAAAGTGGCGCTCCTTTACCAAAACAAGTAAAAGGAGGTGGGCGGGGCCTTATACAGTACACAGCTCTGAGAAATTGTTATTATTATTATTATTATTATTATTATTAATAATAAAAATAATACATCAGCTGCATGTCTAACTTAGACCTCTGTAGATGTTGCAGGGGGTTTTGCAGTGATGCGGAACCTCATGTTAGTCATGTGACAGAGTAAAAAAGTCTTCTTTTAAGTATTTACAAGCAAAATCACCAAACGTAGTTGTAACACTGAGCAGTCCTACTTTAAACTACTGTAAACTTTGAGAAGGCAGCACGGTGGCGTAGTGGTTAGCGCCGTCGCCTCGCTCCTCCAGAGTCCGGGCTCAATTCCCAGCTCGTGTGTGTGTGCATGGAGTTTGCATGTTCTCCCTGTGCTTGGAGGGTTTCCTCTGGGTTCTCCGGTTTCCTCCCACAACACAAAGACATGCAGATCAGGCATTCCCAAATAGCCCGTAGTGTGTGTGCCCTGTGATGGATTTGCACCGTGTCCAGGGTGTACCCCACCTCGTGCCCTATGTCACCTGGCATAGCCTGTATCTGAG
The DNA here is from genome assembly GCA_030068275.1 of Clarias platycephalus. Taxonomy (NCBI): domain Eukaryota; kingdom Metazoa; phylum Chordata; class Actinopteri; order Siluriformes; family Clariidae; genus Clarias; species Clarias platycephalus. The sequence goes on from JAQQZT010000017.1 coordinate 19,807,168, forward strand.
TATAAACTTTGAGAACTTTTAGCATACTGAATTTACAGCATTGTTGTTACCGTGGCTACATGCTAGTATTAGTATTATTGTTTTTAATTAAATATAACAAAGACTTTAGTAAAACCTAGCCTACTGCTGTAACTACATTACTTTAAAGAATTACATTTTCTTACTTTTTGTGAATTCATTAAAGAAAATGTTGTTCTATATTAAAACAGTGTAAAGTCTGAAACATATTATACTGTAATGATGTTTGTTAAACTAGGCTGGACACTGAAATGTTTTAATGCTGAAATCATGACAGAAATCATAGTTATTTTTTGAAAGTTTATTTAAAATACTATACTGGTTTAAATGTATTTTACAAAAAGAAAGTTTGTAAAGTTTGTCTCTGTATATCAATCTGTCTGTTTATTTATTCACATCCATTCAAACTTAGTATTATTGTAATTAATTAATTAGCCAGTTTGTTTTTCCTGGTGTAATATTGTTATTTATTAATAAGTTTATACATTTATTTATGATTTTATAAATATTGCTATTGTTATTTATTTATTTTGTATGTGTTTGTATACATTAGTTCAATGGATTAAATTATTACTGCGTCATGCTACAATAATTTATTTATTTATTTACTTAAATTAGTTCAACAGTTAAAAATGTATTGTGTTATTGTAATTATATTTTACTTATTTATTTTTTTATATTAGTTCCGTGGTTTAAAATATAGTGCACTTTTATTTATTTATTTATTATTTATTAATTTGAAAATGTGGTTTAAAACAATGCATACTTTTACTTACTTATTTCAATTAGTTCAAAAGTTTAAATTATATTGTGTTATTTTAAGTATATTATCATTATTATTTTTTTAGTTAAATGTTTTCAAACATTCTTTCTTTCTTTCCTTAAATTAATTGAATATTCATGATGTGTTCTGTTATTGTAGTTATATTTCATTCATTTATTTTTATATTAGCTCAATGTTTTTAAACAGACAGTACTTTTTTATTTAGTTCAATGTTTTTTTTAAATAGTCTGCTTTGCTTTCTTTCCTTAAATTACTTCAACATTTAAAATGTGTTGTGTTATTGCAGTTATATTTCATTCCTTGATTTTCTTATTATTAGTTCAGCAGGGGGCATTGGTGGCTCAGTGGTAGGTTTCTCGCAGGGCCTGTGTTCAATTCCCAGTCAAGGCCCAAACCCCAGCCACTGGACACAGTGCTGAATAAAGTAGGAGGGTTGCATCAGGAAGGGCATCCGGCGTAAAACCCGTGCCAAGCTTGTGTACGGATCGGAAGCAGCCAAAAGACCAAAAACATTTTTATATTAGTTCAATGTTTTTAAACATGGTCTACTAATATTTTATTTTAATTAAATATTTAAAAAATAGTCTGCTTTGCTTTCTTTCTTTCTTTCCTTAAATTACTTCACATGACAGTTAAAACAGTTAAAATGTGTTGTGTTATTGCGGTTATATTTAATTCATTTTTATATTAGTTCACTGTTTTTAAATATAGTCTACTTTTATTTATGTGTTTCAATTTATCTAAGTTAGTTCAATATTTTTAAACATTGTGTACTTTTATTTAATTATTCATTTATGTATTTATTTATTTACATTAGTTTTTTTAACAGTGTAATTTTATTCATTTATTTATTTTAATTAGTTAAATGTTTTTGCTAATATAGTGTCGTTCTATTAAAATGTAAACTGTGTCCCGTTCTGTATTTATGTTTTTTTTATTAGTTTGCTTATTTACATGACTTCAAATGTTTAACACACACTGTACTTTTATCTTTCTGTCTGTTTGATTGATTCAAAGTCCATGTAACGCTCGAGCCCCTGGCGCACTACTCTAATTATTAGTTCATGTTAATAATGCTAGTGTAATACTGCAGCATGGGCTAATACGTACACACACACGGGTTTTTTTTTTTTTTTTTTTTTAATGCCGTCTCCATGGTAACCGGCCCGCCAGCTCTGGTGACGCGTCCATTTTGGAATCCCGGATTATTCGAGAGAGAGAGAGAGCACGCGGATTGGAACGTTGCCATGGCGACGTGCACGGTAGCCGTTACCGCGGCTGGGTTCTTCTGCAGCGCACACATAGTGTTACACACTGCGCCCCCTAACGGCCTGCTGAGGGCGGAAGTGCGCGTTCACGCGAGAACACGGAGACGTTTATTAATTTAGTTCTGGAACACACTAATTATCTGTTCACTAGTGCGGGTTCACACACACACACACACACACACACACGCGGCCAGTCTGTCTGGGTTTGACCAAAAAATCATCATTGATTGATGATGATGATGATGATGAAGGTCCGCCCTGTCGCGACACGATCCTGCCCCAGTACGGCGGTGTACAGCCCTCCTGCGCCACCTGCAGGATGACGTAGTGTGTGTCTGTGTGCACACTCAACAGTCAGCCAGTGCACACGAGACAGAGACACAGAGAGAGAGAGAGAGAGAGAGACAGACTACTGGGTGTGGTTTATAAAGTGAGTTCCGTTAGCAGGAAAAGAAAAAAAAAAAAAAAACCCTTTCATTCACACACACTCCGCAACTCTGAAACACACCGCAGGAAAGCAGAAGAGAGGAATAAAAGGAGAGAAAAAGGCAGAAGAAGGAAGAAAAGCGAAAGTTTGCGCCTGAAGAGAGAGAGAGCGAGAGAGAGAGCGCGCGCTGGATGGGAGAAGTTGTTCCAGGAGCTGCCTGCTGACGTCATCGCGTTCTTTTTAATACGATACTTTGTAATTAATTTAAAACACGAAAGAAAGAAGATCAAAGATGCCGAAAACGGTGAGTTTGAGCACTGGACTGCTT
>JAQQZT010000017.1:19853113-19870351 GCA_030068275.1 Clarias platycephalus
AGTACTTGGTCAGCTGACTCAGGCTCGTTATAATATTTAAGTACTTGGTCAGCTGACTCAGGCTCGTTATAATATTTGAGTCAGAATCACAGAGCTGAAGAGAAAGAGTCGCAAACAGTCAGTACGAAAATCTGCTGCAGGTCTGAACACTGTTGTGACCCGAGTTGAGCTTAAACTGAACAGCAGCGTGAAGAATAACACGGTTTGATTTTTACACACTTTACATAAATTTGCATGAATTCATCTCACCTGTACTTCTGGGTTTATTCGAGTTGTGCTGCAGGTCACATACATTTCGAAAGAAGCAAGTGGTACAGTATATCATCATCATATTCATTTCTTCTTTTTACAGTCTCAAAAAAGCGTTACATGTCATGCACACGCCCAAATCTTAGATGTTGTTATTAATAAGCAAGGAAATCTGATTAAAAATAATAATATTTAATTTGTTTTTCAAATATTAATTTCATGTTCATATTTTATATTTCACTTTATATTTGATACTACATATATGTGACTATTTATGCAACGTGGTACAACAACAACAATAATAATAACATTAATAATAATCATAATAATAAAGCAACATTATATTTAAAAAATAAGTATAAAAAGAACTAAACTCATGTAAAATACATATTGGAAACAACTAAAAAATAAGAGTGGATTAAAAATAATTGTAGCTCTTTTTGTAAACTCTTTGGACGTGTACGAAATATCTCGTTATCGACGATCTCACCGCAGTCGAGCCGGTGACAAGTGCGAGTGGACACCCCCTGACAAGTGAAAAACAAACAATACCAAGTGTTGAAGCAGGAACATAAACCTGATCCAGGAAGAACAAATCAGCACATAACCGCTAAGACACACCAACAACAAGCGCTAGACAAAGACAGAACAGGAACTACGAGCGCTATGGGGAAAAAACAGAGGCATTAAACACACACACACACACACACACACACACACAAGAATCGATCATTAAAGTGCGAGATAGAAAAACATGTCCGAAATGAAATGAAGTTTGTGTTTGTTGATTTCTTTTCACTCGTAAATAACTTGTGTGAATGTTTCGAAGTGTCTCAGCGCCTTCGTGTCTTTCAGACGGATCACTGATTTGTCTTTTAATCTGTTTATATGATGTGACAAGATTTATAAATCACCAGCAATGTTTTTTTGTGTGTGTGTGTGTGTTTATGCATGTGTGTTTAGAAACATATCCAACAACCCCCTGACGCGTGTGTATGAAGACCAGTTTGACAGTTTCATCAATCTCCAATCGCTGTGAGTTCAAATCATTAATCAGAGTACTGACGAGAGCGCTCGCTGTAGTCTCAGAGAAACACGGCTGCTGTCTGACGAGGTAATGAACCTGCGCGAGACTCCGTGCTCATTGTACACACGCCCATGTTTATATGTGTGTGTCTCTCACTAACCCTACAGTGATAAATGAACCTGTATAGTATTGAGACGTGTGTGTGGTACGCAGTATTCCGTGTGTTTATTTGGACTATACGTTACTCTAAAACAAACTCTCGACTTCTCAGTATATTTGACGTTCAGAAGATTAGCAGCTATAGAACCCATAGTCTTCACTGTGGTTCTGGAACAGTTATAACTGTATCGTCATTCATCTAGACAGCTGAGTGCCAGGCTGTAAAATCCACAGCAGATCATCAACATCCAGAGCATGGCTCGAGAACCACACTCGACTTCTTACCCCAGCTTTAGTCCAGTAATCCGTCTACCTCTAAAAGCAAAGGTGCACAGCTGGTGAAGGCTCTAGAATTTCTTTAACTGTACATCTATGCTATTCAGTGCAGCTCGAGACTTAGCAGAACCACAACAAACTGTAGAACCACCTTGGAGCAGCTCTACATCCACAGTATTGGAGAGCTCTAGGTTTCTTGGTGCAGATAGTCTCCTTGTAATAGCTCTAAAAACCTTATTTAGTTTAGTTTATTTAGTTTATGTCTCTAAAACCTTCATAATGGCTCCAGTAGCACTTTGGACTTTTGGAGCAGCTCTAGACTCTAGAATATCTGCGGCTTGAGATGCAACAACAACGGGGTGGACAGCTCCAGAACCAGTTATAGAACCAACATTCTGGCTCTAAACCCCAGATAAAACTACAGGGTTTTGATCGGAAGGTTGTGGGTTCAAACAGCAGCAACACCAAGTTGACACTGTTGAGCCCTTGGACAACGTTCTTAACCCCATAAGCCTGGCCGACCCTGCACTCTGACCCCAGCTTCCTAACTGGAATATGTGAAAAAATACATTTCACAGTGCTCCAAGGTCCATGTGACAAATAATTGAATATTATGTTATATTATTATCTCTAGACAAAAATCCAGATTTTTGCGATGCAGCGCATATCGTTGTAACACTTTATTAGTGCTAATAAGTGCACTTTAGTTTGTCTCTTAAACCCACCTCATAGCTCTAAAACTGATCAGGACTTTTTGCAGTAGCTCTGGACTCACTAGTGCACCAGTGGACAGCTCTAGACAAAATCTAGATTTCTTGGTGCAGCTATTGTCCTTGCAGTAAGGATCTCTAGACAGCTTAGTTTGGGTCTAAAACCACTCTGGATGTCTTGGAGCAGATCTAGACTCATCAATGCTGCTTTGAACCCATCACACCACAGGAGTAGCCAACTCCAGAACCAACTCTAGACTCTTCAGTGTGGCTTTAGCTGCTCTGAGCTCCTCGGTATGATTCTCGACAGCTTAATGAGTGTTGTTCAGAAGCCACTCATTTCCTTAAGCCTAAACCCAAACCCTTAAGCTTTAATGTATTAGCTCGATATCAGTTACAATTTGTATTAATATGTTTTGAACAACTAATATCTTCATCTTAAATATATTTAGTAGTTGTTATAGTAACAGAAAGTCTCAGAAACTCACATAATAAAATGTTTTTTTTGGTGTAAATTTAATTCTCTCATCATGTGGTTCTGTGGAATCGAGTGTAATCTGATGAAGCTGCTATTTGACATTATCTGATGAAGCTGCTAAACAGTTTATTTACAGATAAAGTAAACTGTAAAAGGTTTTTCGGATGTTATGTTGAATTACTCAGCCAGTTCAATTGTATTTATTTACACGCTAAGTTACCTTATCAGAAGAGAACGTTGGTTTGGACGTACCAGCTTGTGCACGCAAATGTAAAAACTACCAAACCCTGTGAATTTCCTGTTTCCAAAAGCTACTGTACCACAATCTGTTTGTGATGTTGCCCCAAAGGGGGGGGGGGGTAACTAAGTACATGCACTGTTATTGCACTTATTTCACACATGAGTACGGTTGTTTAATTCGAGAATACTTTTTACTGTTACTCCACTCGAGAGTTCAGCAAACATCTGTACTTCTACTCAGCTCTAAAAACTACAATCCTGCATGCCGTTGCGTTACATAAGTACAGTCGTGTGGAGTATTTCAGGCAGGAAATGAAGCAGAAAGTGTGAGTCTTGCGTTTCTGTCGAGACAGCGGCAAAAATAGCACGTTCACAATCGAGAGAAAGCGAGAGAGATTTTATTATAAGAAAAGACTTCTGAGAGGCTGAAATACAAGCGCTGTATTTTTGCTACTTGAAGGCGAGTAGTTGACTTAGTGCACTTCCACTTGAGTAATATTTGCGCTATTGAAATTCTACTTTTACTTCAGTACAGGATTTGTGCACTTTGCCCACCTCTGGATGTAACACTGTCCTTGTTGCAGGAGTATGGAGGAAGTGGAAATTCCCAACATCAGCATCCGCATGTTTCACTTCCTCGGCAACCTGTCCCACATGTGAGCGCTCTTACCATCAGTCACTATTCACTATGATGCAACATTAACATGTGAACGAAAAGAAAAAGCTTTAACACAAAGCTGAAACTAAAATGTAAAAAAGTAAGGAGTCTCCAGTGTCAGGTTTTCAGGACAGAGACGTCATCAGTAAAAATGTCTGTCCTGTCCTAGAAGAGTTAAACAAAGCAAAAAGAAGAAAAGTATAAATATTAGTCGGACAAAACGATTGAGGATAATGAAGCAGGAGCGTCGCAAGCTGGATAACAGGAGGTTTGAGTTTATGTGTGAGGGTTGATCATTACCTTAAGCTTTGAAAGGTGAGATTATGAATTAAACATTTACAGAAATGACAAGAAGAAAAAAGAGAGGAAAAAAAACACCTTAAAGACTCGGAACAGATCCTCCCTGTTATCGAAGGCAACACTTCCCCAGACATTTCTGCCTAAAGGAAATGTCAGTGAGATCACGGTCAGTTATTTTCACATCAACCTCAGAAGGATGAACTGAATCTGACCCTTTAGATCTTTGCTTTCTTTTATGGGCAAATCAACCTTTTCACTCAGACCGCTCAGAGACGACTCCTGAAATATCAGCCATTTGCACATGAACAAAAGTGAAATAGAAACAAAAAAAAAGGATTCTTAGAAATCCTACATTTACAGTGAACAGGTACACGTACGTTAATTCCAGCCGAACCAAAAATACAAATACACAGCTGATTATGTAAATGACTGAGAGTTAGAACTGAGAGACAATGAAACCTGGAACTATTATTAAAAGCCTAGACAGCATGGAGGTCTGAATCTAATGAGGTAACCTGAGGAACCGAGGAACCTACAGTCTAAAGAACCATCCATCATTGTATTTCTCTGGCAACGCTTCATGAGAACTCTTTACTGGAAGCTAAACTCCTGTAACAGGCCCCTAAAGATCCTTTTCTCTGTCCACACGGAGCTGGGTATTTTTTAAAACACAGATTTTTCTACCTTGTTTTAAAAAAATAATTCTGTCCACACAATCGTGTTAAACCGTGTTATGTGTTAAAAATATCTTCCACATGAAAACGCCCTGTTTGGTGCCGTCAGGACCGTCCCTAATCAACAGGGGGACAAAATCCTAGACAAAATGTCTTTACCGGGTCCGACGGGTCTCATCCTAAACCTGTCTGTGTGGTCTGTGTCTTCACACATGTAAAAAGTCCAGTAACCTCTCACAGCCGGAGGTCTAGAGAGAGCTGATTGGCCGAGCTCTCTCAGAGGGGAGGGATGAGAAGTAGTGGTTCGGAGGAAAGACGTGATAGTCTTCGGCCCTCCCGACTGAATGGTAGTGGTAGCCTTAAAGTGGAGCCCCCTAGTGACGGGAAGGAATTGGACACGACTAAATTGGGGAGAAAAATCGGGAAAAAATCCAAAAAAATAATAAATAAAAATAAATTTAAAAAAGTCCAGTAAGCAGTGTTACCACAGTCACTGGTTTACTGTACGCAAGTCCACCATTGCACAAAATATCCTCATAAACAAAGCTGATGTCAAATCGAGGAGACGAGCTCACAGACAATGACATCATCGGCACAAGGTGACGTTATAACAAGCCGAAGTCTCCGTTTCCCCGTGGACACACACCACACCACTGAACTGGAAAATCTTCACTTTGGACAGAGTTTTCCAAAAGCTAAATTTTCAACAACCAAAACAGTGTCTGCATGTGGGTGAAATGTTGCCACCCCCACCCGCCCCCCTTAATTTGAACCCCGGAAGGTGGGGGCCATAAAGTGCCTAAAAAGTCGTGTTTGCTTGGTGGAAACTCAAAACCAAAGAAAAAAAGGGTCCAGAAACTAGAGAGCTTAGTATTTCTATTGGGAAATTTTGGAAACAAGGCATGAAGATAAGAGATGAAAATAAGGAACCAAGAAACAGGAAGTCTATGAGAGGGAAAAAAAAACCCCCAAGGAGAATACAAAATATTACAATAGGAAACTAGGGACCTAAAAAGAAATATATAGATAAATAAGAAACTTGGTAATTAAGGACCTTAAATTAAAAACTAGAAGAAAGAAAGGAACCTAGAAAGTTAGAAACTAGGAATCTGAGAATCTGGTAAGAAACAAAGAAGAATAGAAGAACACAAAAATAGAAAATTCATAAAAGAAAAGGTGATTTTGGTTTTAATCTATCTATCTATTTATCTGTTATTTGTGTCTTTCTTTCTTTGACTGAAGCTATTTTAAGCGTTTCGAGTACTGCACCTATTCCCCGAACGTGCGGAGCTGCAAGCCGAACACCGACGGCATCTCGTCCTTCGAGAACCTGCTGGCTAACATCATCCTGCGCGTGTTCGTTTGGGTCGTGGCCTTCATCATCTGTTTCGGGAACGTGTTCGTGATCTGTCTGCGTTCCTGCGTTGCTTCGGAGAACGAGCATCACACGATGGCCATCAAATCGCTCTGCTGTGAGTCTTTCACACTGTAATGTGATTATACATGTAGTGTTTTTATAGTGGGTGTGTCTTTATTTTGACATAAAGACACACCCACTCAAAGGAATTATAGTTCCATATATGAACATGAGGATACGCCCACTTAGTGGAATTATCATATCCATAATTGTACATAAGGACACACCCACTGTGATTAACTATCATTTCCATATGTGGACATAAAGACACACCCACTCGGTTATTCTCATGTCCATATATGGATAGGTATGTCGGGTATAGTGACGTTCTCAGCTCTCTGATAGGTGCAGACTGTCTGATGGGCGTGTACCTTTTCTTCATCGGCGCTTTCGATGTGAAATACTGTGGGGAGTATAACCGCCACGCCCACGTCTGGATGGACAGCCTGTCCTGTCAGCTGATTGGCTCCCTGGCGCTGCTCTCCACCGAGGTGTCGGTGATGATGCTGACGTATATGACACTGGAGAAGTACGTGTGCGTCGTGTTCCCGTTCCATCATTACCGCTCCGGACGCAAGCGCACGCTCTGCTCGCTCACGTCCATCTGGGCTCTCGGCTTCGTCCTGGCGCTCGTCCCCTTCTGCGACAGACACACGTTCGGGAACTTCTACGGCCGCAACGGGGTGTGTTTCCCGCTGCACTCGGACCAGGCGGAGAAGCCGGGGGCACGCTGCTACTCCACCAGCATCTTCCTGGGTGGGACACCACGTCCACTTGTTCTCATAAAGAGCACGATTTACTCAGAACACATTAATTAAATGCTCATTTTTTTATAAACTACGTACTTTAAAAGACAAATTGACAAAGTGTCAAAAAAAGCAATAAAATACTTAATTTGTGATTTCATGTTTGCTATTTAGCAGGTTAAAGGTGTCAAAATAACAGGTATTGCTAGGCAACAGAGGAACATCTGGACTATGAGAGACTATTTTAAAATAGACTATGACTATTTTATAGAGAAATGGTCAATTTCATATTCAGGGCAAAAAATATTCTGGTCATCAGGGGCTGTGAGAGGTTTCTTAACTAGCAGCTGCTTTAAGAGATGAAGGAACAAGACCAGAGGTAAGGGATGAATATATAATGATATAGACTTATGAACGAGAGCAGTTATCTTGGCCACAATTCCAAGTGTAAAAGTCTATAGCAAAGAATAAGGAGGAAGCCTGAGAAGGCAAAGAAGGTTTAAAAGTTTGAAGTATTATGCAAGGAGGTTATAGTTGCAGGTAAATTTTTTACATTTAGGCCATGTCCACATGTAGCCGGGTATTTTTTTCATGACCTACGTTTAAAAAAATATATCTTTGTCCACATGAAAACGCAAAACGCCCTGTTACGTGCTGTTAAAAGCCTCCATAACCACTAGGGGGCCAATCAGAAGCCTAGACTAACACCGTTACTAGTTTACTGTACATTAGTCCACTGTTGCTCAAAATATCCTCATAAACAAAGCTGACGTAAAATCAAGGAGTCGAGCCCACAGACAATTACATCATCGGCACAAGGTGGAGTTACAAAAAGCCAAAATCTCCATTTCCCCCGTACACACCACACCACTGAACATGGAGTTTTGGAAAATCTTCACTTTGGATGGAGTTGTAACCCTAACCCTAACCCTAACCCTAGTTGTCCAAAAGCTCCGTTTTCAACGACCAAAACTGCGAAAGGCGAAAACCACAGATAGAAATCTCAGTTTTTACAAATACCCAGCTACGTGTGGACACGGCCTTCATTTTTGCATTGAGCGGCCGAATACAGATGTGGTGCGAGTGTATCAGGAGGCCAGGGAGAACTGAGGTCTTGTGCATCATTCACCTGATCTAATCAAACTTGTACGGTAGGTAGATGGTTATGTAGTTTAGCCGGGGTACCATGTGTTGGTGTTTGGTGTGGTGGAACATGGCCTGGACACTGGGTCAGAACAAGACTAAGGCTTGAGTTTGGGGCAGTAAAGGCTGCCTTGTTGGCCTCTAGTGACATCAGAGGGCTGGGATGCTGCATGGCATTGATCAGACAGAGGAGAGCACAACTTGGAGTGAGCAGGGCATGGCTCGTACCTGATGTGTGTGTGTGTGTGGGGGGGGGGGCACTTCAGTGATCCCTGTGGAGTGTTAGGGTGTGGTGATTCAGGGTCACCTCCACAGTGTGCTGAGCAGGAAGCAGGGCTTGGATTGGATTGGATATTGGTCCAGGATTGGATATTGCTGAACTATGAGGTTATGTAAAGCATGAGGCAGATCCACTCCTGTTCCCTTGGGTTTGGATCTGCTAAGTGATCCCTGTAGACCTGGCACTGCAAGAAGATCTCCTCCAGGTCAAGTTCAAACTGCTAGCATTGATCATGCTAACACTGACCCCTCCTCCTGATGGTGGAAATGTACTGTACTGCGGTTCATCCAAACGGTGCTGTTGTGGTCTCGCGGGAGGATGGAGGCAAGGGTGTAATGGTCAGCACCTTCTAGTGGTGACCTAGACTGCAGATTAAAATGACAAAAAAATTAATAAAAATGACACCCCTACACCCTCATATGTGTCCATGACGTATTTCTGGCCCAGAAAAAAACAACAACAAACATCTAAATCTGAAAATGATAAATGACACATTTTTTTTTTTCCCCCCCGGGGTACACATTTAAAGATACAGAATGACTCCAAAGCTCCCTGAACACTTATTATTACACATTGCGCCGATGAGGCAGGGGGGCCTACATGTGAATTGCTGCTTTAACTTTGTGGTCTGGTTTTGTTTCAGGTCTGAACCTGTTTGCGTTCATCCTCATCATCTTCTCCTACTCCAGCATGTTCTACTCTATCCAGAAAACCGCCAAGACCGCCAGACAGATGAGTTTTGACCTCGAGGTGTCCGTGGCGAAGCGGTTCTTCTTCATCGTCTTCACTGACGCCATCTGCTGGATCCCCATCTTCCTGCTCAAGATCCTCTCGCTACTGCAAGTGCAGATCACCGGTAGGTGTGAGTGCATATCTTTTATGTCACACACACACACAGTGTGAGGTAGCTGGTGTTTGATGCAAATAACACAACACAGTCTGTGTCTCAGTCCTTCCCCGTGTGTGTGTGTGTGTGTGTGTGTGTGTTCAGGAACACTTATCCTGTGGGTGGTGATCTTCATTCTGCCCATCAACAGTGCGCTGAACCCGATCCTCTACACCATCACCACCAGCGCCTTCCAGGAGCGCCTCCGAGTGTGTGTGCGCTTCCGCTGTGTGGACAACCACTAACACACACACACACACACACACACACACACACACACACACACACACACACACACACACAAAGCCATAATCAGAGCTGTCTTCAGGTGGAGGTTTTATCAAAAACTATCAGGAGACTTTGTGAGGTTTGGATTCTTTATGAAGCGTAACAAACTTTTTATTTTCAACTTCGTCACATATTCGAGCGTCAATCCAGCAATCAGAATCGCTCTCACACACATTGATACACACTCAGGCCCGGGTCCGTGTGTGTGTGAGTGTGTGTGTGAAGGTTTTTCTTTTTTTATTCGCATGAAACTGGAAATGGATGCCACTTATTCTCCGTGTGTAAACACTCCATCCTGACCCTGTGTGCACCCTCACGCACTTCAGCAGCTCAGAACTTGAATAAACACTCCAACATTTCCAGCGTAATCTCCATCACCACAGAGTAATCGCTCCATCAGCTACTTCTCAGTGTTTCAGTCTCTCTCTCTCTCGCTTTACTCACAGCCTCGTATAACGGAAGCAAGAAAGAAAAGAAATTTACTGCCGCGGTTAAAATTAAATGTGAAACACGGTCCCTTGGCTCGATGTGATCCAGAGGTCAGAACGTCGGAGGATAACCTTTAAAAAAAGAGAACAAGAGAACGGCGGAACGTTCCCCGGAGAACAAGCACACGCTCCATGTTCTCCCTCAGATATTCTCATTTATTTAGGGTTAAAGCAGCAGCTGTGAAGCCCGGGCGAGAACTCATCGCCATCCAATCTTCCTTCACAATTTACTTCCGAGATTTCCAGATTCGTCTCTAGGAGATCATGACACCTCTGTGGGAAGGACTCAGCTTTCACGTCACAAGTCCGGCTTATTAAGGACCGTCTCAAAATTCCACCAGGATATTTGTTAACCCCCTTCTCTCAGAGCTCTCTAACCTGGTCTGGTTTATTTCCGCTAAACACCCAACACAAGTCTCAGCTCAGGATTTAACCAAAGAGAGGCGAAGATGAGGACTGAGTGACAGAGCAGCACCAAACTTCATGTGAGCTCCACCTTGGTTCTTCATGGTGGTATAGAGTGCTGGATGAGGAATAATGCTAAATGATAGATTTAACCTAGTATTATTGCAAATTAATACAGTTAATAAATTAATAAAAGATCCTGAAGCTCGTGTGGATGAGCATCTCCTCAGTGTTGAGAGAGCCCTCTGAGCCATGTAGGACAAATCTCCAATAAGCAGCACCACCACCCAGTCCTGCAACGTAGAACCACAGTCTCTGGTATATGATGTCCCTCATTTGTATCGGTATGTTTTACTTTGTCTGTAGGACAGAGTTACGTAGTGTATATGAAGGTGAAAAGCTTTGTAGGAGATGAGATCCAGTAGCTCACATGGACTAATGTCACCTCTGAGTTGGGAGGTTGCAGGGTCAAACCCCATCCAGGATATCAGAATATGAGTGTATACAGTTCAGGAACATGTAGCAAAACAAGTCATGTGGAAGGTGCCGGAGGATGTAACCCACCATTACGCTTTCTGGGATTCTCCAGTATCTTTTACTTCTTCCAGAAGTTCCCCACACATTTGCTTTACACTCCTCTAACTGACATCTTTCAGCAAAGTGAGCAAAGAGGCTAGCCCGGATACTGAACCAGCAACCTTTCAGTCCAGAGGCGAGGGTCTTACCCTGTAGCTACTGTACAGAGTGCTTCATTGAGCGACCGGACTCAAAGCGTCTTTGTCTTTTAAAACGGCACCCAAAGAACAACAAGAACCCCAACATCCCACCCTGTTGGTTGCTTCATGATAATCCTTCTCCTCAAGTCTCATGCACCAGCGGAGACGAAAAAGTAAACATGACGTATTGTCATTTTGATTTAAAACAGTTCACAGTTCCCTTTAAAACAATGAAATTCAACAGAATCAGATCAAATCCATGATTGTTAAATACAATCCAAATTTCTGTTCAAGAAAGTTTCATTGCATGGTTAGAAAGCTGAAATAATTTGGATTGAATTAAGAATCATAGATTTGAAGAAGTTTAAGAAGTTAATTAAAAAGTAACTTCTTAAGCTTCTTAAACTTAAGTTACTTTTTAATTATGTAAAATCTTCTCCCCCTTTAAACTGAATAAAATAGTAACGAGGTTCCACAAAGTTCTATCCTCGGCCCTCTGTGACGTTGTGCCAGAAACTTCAAACCAGGATCACGCTCACAATCGATGGAAGTCAACTGACACAAAAGTCTTTTCAAACTCAGACGCCTGTTCTGAGCGATCGATATGAACACGAGCGCGATATTGATTTCTGTCCGGAGCGCAGAGCTACAGCATGATCAGAGTGACGAGAAGTTTTTATACAGAGAGTTCAAATCAGGAAAGGTTCAGAAGATCAGGATGAAGAGCCTCCATGCTTTAGGGACTGAACCTGAGAAAACATCATCCAAGAACAAGATAGAAAATATAACGACAAGAACAGATCAGTCAAGATGGACGTGAGGAAAACCGACCGCGGCAGCGGCCTCGTTAATAAGGTTAGAAAAAAAGTGTTATCCCTATACAGCCTCGAAAAACCTAAAGCAATTAACGCTTTTATTAATACTCAGAACTCGTTCACATTCAGAGCGCAGGACTGGTTCTGTATTTACAGACATGGATTTATAATCCAATTTAAAAAAATCAGCTTACTTTGTTACCATTATTTACATATAATTTACATATTATTAATACGATTTTATGATGTGTTCATGTTAATATAACTGATCTAAAAAAAGGTTTAGAAATAAATACAAGTATGTGGAAGTGAAACACACACAAAAAAACCCTCTGTATATATGTGTTATAGATTAAATAATGTTTTTTCCCCCCTAATGTCTTGTTTATTGTGTCGTATCTCCAGCCAGGATTCGAGTCCTACATCATGCAAAGTGTCAGAAATCATACAGGATCATAGAAGGAAAAATACACCGTCTGGCCAAAAGAACCAAAAAAAACATTTGAGAAGTGTCATCAGTGCTGCATCAAGCAAAGAAAACAACTAAGGAGATTTAAAATGACTGGAACTGGATTGAGTGTGACGAGAACTCACAGGATTAGGACTAAACAGCTGTGTGTCCATAAGAAAACCACTTGTTAGCGAGACTCATCAGAAAAAAAGTTTACTGGAGAGCATAAAGACTGGACTTTGGAGTGATGGAGAAAGGTCATGTGACCAGACTGACCCTATTCCAGAGTGATGGGCGTGTCAGGGTAAGAAGGGAAGGACATGAAGCGACGCTCCATCATGCATAGTGTCCACTGTACAGCCTCTGGAGACAGTGTTATGATCTGGAGTTGATCAGTTACTCAGAGTTTGAGACTCAGTAATGTTATTTTTGGTCAGGCAGTGTGTAATAAAATAAAAGAGAAAGAACAACAATTTACGGATATTTAGAATTTCTGTGAATTTCTTTTTTTATTAATTGTCTCAGGACACGTCACTGAGTTGATAAAAATAATAATTAAAAAAAGTCAATAGTGTAAGCCAACAAAATAAAATTGACAGCTTTACATTTTTTAAATCCTCTGAATTTTTAACTTTTCTTTTCTTAAATTT
The DNA here is from genome assembly GCA_030068275.1 of Clarias platycephalus. NCBI lineage: Eukaryota > Metazoa > Chordata > Actinopteri > Siluriformes > Clariidae > Clarias > Clarias platycephalus. The sequence continues at coordinate 19,866,170 of JAQQZT010000017.1, forward strand.
TTTTTTTTTTTTTAAACATACGAATAGCAGAAATAAATTATACTGAAATGTCAGCTGGATTTAAGGCACATGTGGCAAACACACACACACACACACACACACACACACACACACACAATTGCTGTGAATGAATTAAAGCATTATTTTACAGTCATAAATATAAATCGAAATACTGATGATAAATCAAAACACACATTTATATACAGTAATGTACACAACGTTCAGAAAAGAAACTCATCCTTAAATACTCTGAACCTTTCCATAAATACACCAATATTATTTCTTTACTTCTTAGCTGATGATTGTTTTTTTATGAAACAATTTTATTTATTAAACTACACGTCATCAACAGCGCTGTTGTGTTCATGTGTATCTAATCTAATCCTAACGAAAATCCTGAGCCAGGCCCTGCTGAAATGCTGACCAATCAGAAAACACTGAACATTACAAAAATATCATCATGTAATCAGATGTGGGCGTGGCTTAATGCACACATTGGAAATAACGATTACTGATTGCTCGTTAGATGTCCGATGTCATTGTAGTTTGTTTTTTTATTGCTGATATCTTATTATTCTGGTGCAGAATTGTGTTGATCTGATCTGGTCTAATCTGGAGATGTCTAATCTAGTTTGTTTTTTGATCAGGGATATTTTAGTCTGGTTATAACCGATCGAATATTCTTAAGAATGTTTTTCTGTAGTCTGTAATATAGTTCCTCTTTTTATCGGATATATCAAATCTAATTTCATTAGGTTTAGTCTAATCTGGTTTGTTTTATATAGTCTAATCTAAATTTGTGTGACCTGGGCTAATCTAGTTTGCCTGAGCCAGTCTGGTCTAATCTGGTCTATTACGAGATGATCTAATCTGGTTTGGCCTGAGCTAGTAGAATATGTCCGATCTGCTGATCTAATCTGATCTAATCTGTAATCACGGCTTAGTAAATGCACAGAATAAAGAATTAATAAATTTTATACTTCTGTCATTCAAATGAAAATGACAAAATTAAAATAATCTAATGTTATGAATTGCATTGAACACATATGTGTAAAGAAATGAAAGGTCAAAATGGCTTTAGATCCTTAGTTTTACTGTCTCTCTCTCTCTGACACACACACACTGTGCACGACTCTGTATGATGCCTGATATTTACATCATTTGCACATTTGTTTATTTACATATCTGACTTCTGATTGGCTGTGAGCTTAAGACTTTATAGTTTAGAGAACTAACCATGTCTGATCTCTAATCCGATCTAGCGTAATGTAATCCCATCTAATCTGCTGTTTCCCGATCTGATTCTATTCTTTGGTTTACCAACTTTCTAATCTAATCTAATCTAATCTAATCTAATCACTCATGTGTGTTGATTATGTCTGATCTCCGATCTGATTTAGTGCAATAAAGTGTAATAGTGTTTCCATATGTGGTTCTCTTATTTGGTTTAATTTCTATTTCTGATCTAATCTGGATTGATCTAAACAGGTCTGATCATGTATAATCTGATTTGGACCTTGTCTAATTTGGTTCAGTGTGATAAATCCAAACGTACCTAATACATTTTGAATCGATCACATCTGTGTTTCTCTCTTCTGGCCGGCTTTGGCACCATCCTGTTGTTAATGTCTAATCTCAGAATATTTGATGTACAATCGGATCAGGTCTATTCTGGTCTAATATTCAATATATTCTAATTTAGTAAAACACTGTTTTGAATTAGCGTTTCCTAACTTTTTGTTTATAGTTACAGCGTAACCTCATCTTTCTGGTCTGATGTTTTCTGATCTAATCAGGTCTAATCTGAACTGATCTAGTCAATTCTGAAATCAGTTTTGACCTGATGTTATGTTGTTTAACATATTAGTGCAGTCTGTAGTAATGCGGTATGGTCTGATCTCATTTGACTTCTGACCTCGACTTACGTATTCTGAACAAATCAGACACGGTCTAATTTAAGCAAGTCAGTTGCTCTAGTCGCGCCTAACTCTGTCTCAATCATTTTACGAACTTCACATCAACGATTGGTTATAATCAAGTCAAATGTTTTGGTTTGGTCCAATCTAATCTGATCTCATCTTAGTCTAGTGTATGTAAATTGACCGATCTAACCTTGTTGGTCTGATCAGCTTTGAACACTGATCTGTTTTTATATGATCACTTCTGAAGTTTTTGTCTTTATTAACTGAATTGGACTGGGTCTAATCTAAAGCTGGTCTGGTTTGACCGAGTTTATTCGTTTTTGATATCACAATATATTTTCAATGTAACGTGTATAATCCAAGTTGTTTGGTTTGGTCCAAGCTTTGGTGCTGACATTTGGTCAGATCTGTTATCAGATCAAATAAAGTCCATCCCCTGTACACCTCGGCCTCGTCCTGTTTCTTCACTCCCTTCGTTAACTCTCAGAGTTTGGTCTCGGGTCCTCTTGCTGTCAGAACAGGAAACGAGCCACGTATCCTAGCAACCTCCGCCGCACACAGATGACCAAAAACTTTATTATACCAGTCAGGAGAGCGCCCCCTGCAGGACGGGGACACACACACACAGGAGAAGAGACTTAGCACTACAGGTGTGTATTACCATATGTTTCTATAGTTGTGTGAGTGTGTTTTACCGTAGATCCGCTCTGCAGTAGTGTGTTAGTCGGCTCCGCCCCTTTCCGCACGGCTCAATCATAATACGTGATGTCAGAAGCACTGCTCTAAGCCCCGTCTCTAGCTGTACGTTACCATGATCGACAGATGAGGAGATGAGAACACACGCACCCCGAGGAAGATCTGTGCGCCAACGCCTGATACTCACAGTGCAGTACACACACACAAACAAAAAAAAAATAGCACAGAATAAATAACCATTAAATATACATTTAATTTGCTTTGCATGTGTGTGTGTGCGCGCGCATACCGGAGCACTACAAAGTCTCTGCGCGGGTGAGGTGCCATGCTGTCGGTGATGTAATGAAACACCTCTGTGTCACTCTCTAGACTTTCTATCACACGACTGTGCAGAAGGTCCTCGTCCCACAGGTGGCGCTCTCTCAGCACACGGTGCAAAACCACAGTGGGTGGAGCCTCAATCTCCACGGAAACACGCCACAGACGAATCGGGTGCCCATCTGCAATCTGCAATTGACCGATCACAATGCAGAAGAGGAGGAAGAAACAGAAACTAATCAACGTTCAAACGTACAAAGAACAATAGCAGAAAAATCACAGCATCCCAAACGGAGTTTAAACTCAAACTGACTGACTACTTGTAGCACTGCCACATAAGGGGCAATTTTACAGGGGTGTAAATAAGTCGGCTTAAAGATAAGAAGGCTGCAGCACTTCCACTAAGTCCACTAAGGTTTGTTTGTGTCTATGTATATAATGTGTATTGGTTCCCGCTCACACTCTCGCGAGACCGCGTCGCCGGCCGGCTCGGGAAGAAGGGGACGCATCTGGTCACATGACCCGGATATAAAAGCCGGCCTGGGAAAGCACTCGAGGAGGGAGTTAGGAGTTACAGCGCACTGTTTACATGTTTGGATTATCGGAGTTTTCAAAGAGACGAACGGAGACTGTTACTTCCGGAAATTCACCGACCGGACTGCTTCGCTACGGTTCTCTCACTCCGACTTTGGCCTCCCGGGATTATTCCATCATTTCCGGTGAGACCGATTCAACTCTCTCACACACTCATACAATAACCTGGACTTTGGACATTTTACACATTCACACACACTCCGTTTTTCATTGTATATATTTTGTAAAAATTATTTTCTTTGTTGTTTTTCTTGGTGGGTGCACCTTTCATTTTTTGTATAATACACCTTTAGATTGGTTAACTTGGTAGTTGTTTGGTTGTTCTTGTTCACTGGTTTTAAAAGCACACGGACACGAAGATAAAGATCTCTCCTTTTTGTGGCGATTCAGTTCATATAAATTTATCTGAGCGTTACATACTTACAGAGCAGCTCCCCAGCGTCCTGGCCAACTGACTTCCTGAACTACTGACCAACCGACTCCCTGACTGAATCACCTCCTGACCAACCGCCTCCCTGACGGACTGCCTCTCTGACCAACCGCCTCCCTGACGGACTGCCTCCCTGACCAACCGACTCCCTGACGGACTGCCTCCCTGACCAACCGACTCCCTGACGGACTGCCTCCCTGACCAACCGACTCCCTGACGGAC
>JAQQZT010000017.1:19891152-19901700 GCA_030068275.1 Clarias platycephalus
AGTGTGGAGTAGTGTGGAGTAGAGTGGTGTAGTGTGGTGTAGTGTGGAGTAGTGTGGAGTAGAGTGGTGTAGTGTGGTGTAGTGTGGTGTAGTGTGGTGTAGTAGTGTGGAGTAGAGTGGTGTAGTGTGGTGTAGTGTGGTGTAGAGTGATGTAGAGTGATGTAGAGTGATGTAGTGTGGAGTAGTGTGGTGTAGTGTGGTGTAGTGTGGTGTAGTGTGGTGTAGTGTGGTGTAGTGTGGAGTAGTGTGGAGTAGTGTGGTGTAGTGTGGAGTAGTGTGGAGTAGAGTGGTGTAGTGTGGTGTAGTGTGGTGTAGTGTGGTGTAGTGTGGTGTAGTGTGGAGTAGAGTGGAGTAGAGTGGTGTAGTGTGGTGTAGTGTGGTGTGGTGTAGTGTGGAGTAGAGTGGAGTAGAGTGGAGTAGTGTGGAGTAGTGTGGTGTAGTGTGGAGTAGTGTGGTGTAGTGTGGTGTAGTGTGGAGTAGTGTGGAGTAGTGTGGTGTAGTGTGGTGTAGTGTGGGCTGTGTGGGCTGTAGGGAGTTTGTTGGAGGCCTTACTGGGTTACAGTACCGGATGTTTGATTTGGGCAAATACCAATAATTTACAGATAGTTCTTACACAGAATTTAGTTTTTAAAAAAATAGAAAGAAAGGGGAAAAAAGGGTTTTGAAAATTTGAAGGGGCGTTTGAGTCGGTAAAACACCAACTGTTCATTTATAATCCTACTGGTGGTGCTTTGAACTATTTTGTCACTATTTTGTGGCAAAGAGGCAAATTCTGTCTAAAATACAATCTATCGTCCTCACACGTCTACAGCTCTCCGTCCAATCAATCAATCACTCAATCAATCAATCAATCAATCAAATTTATTTATAAAGCACATTTAGAACAACTTCCGCTGACCAAAGTGCTGTACAAGTATAAAACAATAAGTCAGCAGGTACTATACCGTGTATCTACTTAATGCGTCCAGAGGAGTAAATTCAGCCGGAGGTGTTCTACACATCTTCTCCATCAATAAACACAGAATTACACAACTCTTCTCTGTAACGTTTACATGATTCAATTTTATTTTATTTGCATAGCGCTTTTTAAAAAAATTTAATTGTCGCAAAGCAGCTTTACACAATCAAAAGAATTATTTACGTTTGATGTTACCATTATGTGGATGGTGCCCGTCTGTAATGATGCAATATTACATTAATACAAGTGATTGCATCATTATACTCAATCATGACTCATGCTCATACTTTAGTGCAACACGGTATTTACTGTTTTTAAGTAATGTTTATTTTTAGATTTATTTTACTTTATTTACACACACACACACACACACCCTGTCTGATTTATCACTCTTATTAAAACAACAGTAAGCAACTGGAAACAAGACAAAGCTATTTCCCTTTGAGATGAATAAAGTTATTTGAATCGTTACACCCTCTCATCCCGTGTAATCGGAGGGAATTATTTGAATAAGTTTGTTTATGAATATTATTATTATTATTATTATTATTATTATTATTATTATTGAGGGCAGCTGACGTAACAGAGATACGCGCTGCTCTGTAACAATGTAGCTTTGGCTTTAATTTTATGTATATGCTTGTATTTAAACTTAGTTTGTAGTGTTTAAATGCTGCGCTTGAGAAAACTAATGTTATAAGGAACAAGACACATTTAAATTACTCATGAAACTCATTAAAGGTTTATAACTGTAATAAAATCGGGGGCAGCGTAATATCGAATCAGGATGATTATAAAGTCATGATACTTGTGGAATTAGATCTTTGTATCTGGTCAGCACGAGGTATCAGCAGGTACGGTGGTGATGACACGGTTTGGTACCAGGAGGGGACACCGGACCGACACCGGACCGACACTGGAGACTCCTTCCTCGACAGTCTCAGGAACACACTCCTCCTCTACACGAACCCTGGGTCCGTTTCAGCAAACTAATCAACACCAATCACGTGTCTGATTATAGGCAGATTGAACTAAAATAAAGCAGAGCTTAGCGCATGCGCAGAAGCGCACAGGGTTTAAACGAGGGGTTTGTTGTAGAGCTCGTGCCGCCTGTTCTGCTTCTCTCTTTAATGAATGAATGATTGATTTCCGTGGACTCACCCAACACCTGTGTGTGCGCGCGTCTCCCCCGCGCGCCGCTCTCATCCATATCCGTCTCTCTCTCTCTCCGTCTGTCGCTCCTGATCTACTCCTTTTCTCCTCTCTCTCTCTCTCTCTCTCTTTCACTCTGATGTTTTTTCTCTTTGATACAAACTTGTTACTTTTTTTCCCCGCATTCATTTCGAACCCCCCCTCGCCCCTCCTCCCCCTCGCCCCCCTCCGTTAGAAACGAGCCGCTTCCTGACACGCGTCGGACGCGCTGAGCCTCATGGGATATGTAGTCCACACCTCAGAACTGGGGTTCGGTCTGTAGATTTGTATTTCTCATGTTTGCTCCACTGTTTCTACATTTAACTATAAAGTCACGTGTTGATAATCAGGTGGAGGATGAACACGTGACACACACTGTGTGTTATTATTATTGTAGTAACACCGGTCCGACAGCAGCGTCGTGTCCCTGAACAGAACCGCAGTCGCAGTAGGACGGCATTAATTGATTCATTGAAAAAGATATGTGACACAAAACATTTCCTTAAAAACAAGTGCATCAGATACGCGTGTAGACGCCTACAGGTGTCCGGGGCCGTGTGCATAGCTGGTACTCAGACTTCTAGATAAGTGTCGTTCAGTATTTATCCTCCAAGCAAACATTCGGACGATTAATGACCCGTTAATGACCGCCGTTGTTAATCAGATAACATCAAACACGTCCGTTCAACTTTCATTTCTGAACTATTTTTCAACCATGATGTGTCGGAGGGACGTCAATTCAACGGTCAGCAAACGGCTAAATGTTTGCTAGGTGATTATACACTAGCGTTAGTACACGTCATTGACGGTTAAAGAGTTTGTAGAAAAAGTATTAAAGTTAGAGTAGAAATAATCTGCTGAGCTTTAATGTAATCAGTGATGTTATTATTATTATTATTATTATTATTATTATTATTATTATTTCAGGCTGAAGCCCACGTACACGTCTGTCTGCAGCAAAGATGAACCTCTTCATTGTAATTCTAACTGTAACTGTCATTTCACAAATTTTAGTTTTGGTGTGAGAACATTATACATTATTGCTTTCCACTGGATTTGTGGCTGAATATTAGGAAATTGTACAAATTGCACTGAGCATCCCCTGTTCATTTTCTGCTTTATCTAACAGACAGTGTGAGGTTTGCTTCCAGAATTTCCTGATATTTAATTAAATCTATTCTTCCCTCTAACAGGGACAACACAAGCCCAAAGCGTGATCGATCCACCGTCGTGCTGAACAGTCAAATTCTACTTTTCAACAAACCTTTACCTTTCCGCATCACAGCATTTCAAGTGAATGTCCTCAGTCCACACTTTCTTTGGTGCTGGATGCTGAATCTTACAAAATGACGTTAATGTCCAGAGATCTGTGCAGCTGCTGGGACAGGCTATGAAGAGTCGGAGGATTTATAAACCACCTGGCCTTTCCTAATGATTATTACGAACAAGCCACAGCGCTAATGAGCTAAATGAGGTCAGAGACCTCGGTAAAGTAGGCGTTTGCATGGTGTGTTGTTTCCTTTTCACTCTTGAATAAAATAAAACTAAATTAATACACTAATATTGCTCAAAATTTATTCATCTTTTACTTTCTGTCCGGTGGAGATCAGATTGTTTTCAACTCACGAAATTATTTACAGTAACAGAAATAGTTACACCAGAGTCGGGTGTGTGATTAACCAGTTACACCAAGCAGGTGCTAATGATCATCAGTTTCATAAAGCGAGGTTGTGGAAGACAGTTTCATGTGGAAGCAACTAAACTATGGACGAAAACACTGGAACTGGGGGCAGACAAAAGGCAGCAGATGCTCTGGACTGAGGAGTCAAAATGTGAAATATTTAGCTGATCAGTCAAGCTGGGTGGAGTTTCCTTGCAAGTTTGTGGCTACAAGGTTTGCAGGCAGATACTTATCCATCATGCAACACCATCAAGGAGGCACCTGATTAGCTCTGAAGTTATTCCACAGCAAAACAACGACCCCAAACACACAACCAATGTCATTAAGAACTTCATCTTCAGCGCAGAGAAGAACAAGGAGCCTTGGAAGTGATGATCTGACCCCCACAGAGCCCTGATCTCAACATGAAGAGGGAGAAGGGTTTGAGGCAGCCGCCGTCCACAGGAGATCTGCGATTAGGTCTCCAGGATGTTTGGAGCAACCTACCTGCAGAGTTCCTGTGTAAGTGTAGTGAGAAGAACTGGAGGCTGGTTTTACAGGAAAAGCGAGGTCGCACCAAACACTGATCTGATTTGGATTCATTCACTTTAAACCTTGTTAATAATTAATAAATAGTCCTACTTTACAGTGTTTATTTTCCCACAACTGCTGATGTGTATATGATCATCATAGTGTGATGTGGAGACTCACCGGGGTGTTTAGATCCACACGACACGATTAGTCTCTGAAATGGAGAAATTACAGAATCACATCACTAACACGTCATTAATCACGAGTATCGCAATAATGAACTCTAACCCCGAGTATCACATTATTATTATTATTATTATTATTATCATGTTATTAATATCACATCACTACCTTTAAATAAATACAATTACAAATATTAAACAAAAACAAAATGTTAGTCACAAACTTGAAAGCAAATGTACAAGTTAAAATTTCTTTTCTTTTAATATATTTCAAAAGTGGTCCAGTTCCATGAGCTGCTGATCTCACAGACTTTTTCTCCAATCACACACCAGAAGTCAGAAGTCATCTGTGTGTGTGTGTGTGTGTGTGTTTTGAACTTGAACCAGACAGAAATAAGTGTAATTCTGCACCAATCCCATAATCCCATGTGTTCCCCCTCTCCTCCTGCCCTGGTGTATTTTTTAAACAGAACAGTCCGTTACACAGCTGACTGGAAAATCTCTCCATATAAATACAGCAGCGGAATGCGGTGATGTCATCGAGCTTCCGGAGAAGCCCATTGGCCGAGACACAGGAGCCTCGGTGGAGGGCAACTTTTAAAAAGGACGTCGTTGTGATACACACACAAACACACACACACACACACACACACACACACACACACACACACAGACTCTGACAGTTTCACATGTAAGGTTAGTGACACACACACTACTTTCAAATTCAAGTTCATCTGGTGTGTGTGTGTGTGTGTGTGTGGGGTTCAAAACACTCCACTGTCACACACCGCACTGATCACTAGTCTCACACACTGTCACTCTCTCTCTCTCTCTCACTGTCTCACTCTCTCTCCGTACCCATTGTGTCTCACCTTGGTTTTAGTGAGGAGTGCAGACAGACAGCCGACGAGCCCCGCCCTCTTCATCCTCTTCATCCTCAGTGCCCTGATGCAGTGCAGGGGGCAGAAAGGTCACGCAGGTGTCTGTGTGTGTGTGTGTGTGTGTGTGTGTGTGTGTGGGTGAGAAAGAGTGTGTGAAAGCATGTCCGAGTGTGTGAGAAGCTGACACGGATTGACATTCGTTCACTGCAAAGGGAGGAGAGAGAGAGAGAGAGAGAGAGAGTGTGTGTGTGTGTGTGTGTGTGTGTGTGTGTGAGAATGATTGCTGCGTTTCAGAGCCAAGGGGCCGGCGTTCCCACATACCACACATGCTAATGCTAACCGCTAACACAGAGTCAGTATTGTTCCTGCAGATGAGGGACGTGCTAGATGCTAAGATGCTAACTAAAATTATAATGTCAAATATGAAATAAAAATCACAAAATGGAAAAAAAAAATATCAATACAGGTTTTAAAATGTCCGGGAGGTTCGGTTAACTGTAGCGCTCGCAGGTTCGTTATAGGAATTAAATGAATTAATGAATTAAATAAATGGATATTGTGTAAATAATAATAAATAAATAAATAAATAAATATAATATAATATAATATAATAAATAAAATAAAATAATAATCATGAAATAATAATGTATTATATATATTTTTAGAAATTAAATAATTACATAAATCACAATTTAATAATAAATTTTTTATATTTTTAAAATTAAAATAAATAAATAAATAAAGGCAAATTAAGAAACAAAAATTATTTCCCCCTCTTTCCTCTCCTGCAGGTCACATTGTTTTAGCATCACATATAGTTTCATATTTTACGCTCTGTTCTCACAGAACATCATAACACACACACACACACACACACACACACACAGATCCTCATTCCTGACCTCCCACTTTTAAAAACTCCCCCCCACAAGTCAAACACACAACGTTCTGTACTGTCTCAACAAGTAACACACACACACACACACACACACACTTTGACAAAAGATTTTTTGTCTTTCTGGTAAATTCTACTTTAATCCACTGCTCCGCTAACAGACCTAGCATGCTAATGAACCTCAGTAAACTTCCACAGAGCTAGCAAACATCTGGAAAGAAACATCAGTCCTTCGACTAGCAAGCTAAAGTCAGTGACTAGCATAACTCATATCAAGCCTTTCACAACACACACACACACAGACATATATTCATATAACGACTGCATTCACATAAAACCCCAGGACTGTTACATCTTGTATTAACTCTCTCTCTCTCACACACACACATCATTTCTAGCATCTCTCTTTTATTATCCTCAACACATCATATTGTTCCTGTGCAGCGCAGGCTAACTACTGGGATAATTAGCGGCTCGCGGTGGACTGCGTGTGTTATAACCCAGGAAATGACAGGAAACTACTTAAAAAAAAACAAAAAAAAACAACGCACCATGAGACACACTATTGAATCAAACTACCAGACATGCTAATCAGCGCAAACAAATTAGCATAAGGTTGTAGCTAAGGCCTCATTACCATACCGTTCGTATTATTCAGGTCTGTGTTTATGTTACACACAAAACACTCACTTTTTAATGTGTTCATATTCTTAATTTTTACTTTTTTTTTTGTAAAATAAAGTTTGCTTCAACATACATACTATGGAAGTTGGGTGTTGCCATGGCAATCTTACCGATACGGCGATCCACAGGACACACCTTCCTTAGCGTGCTCGAACAATCACTCACCTGTTACTTTACACACAAACACACTGTAATACTTCCATGTTTATTAGTGACGCTTCACATCATGTCCATTTGTTTTAGAAGTGCAATACAGAATTTGTCCAGTAGAGGCCATAGTTTTACCTACTGTTTATTTAGCTAAAATAAAGATTATTTATGTCACTCTTCGATCCCTGACACACACCTTCAAATTTGAGGTTGAACCAATAAACCGACCAGTCGACTTCAGACGAACAGGATTTTAAACATTCTTATGTGTTACTTTACAGCGGTTATGTGCACATACAGCCGACTTAAACGTCCTGAAGCACATTTCACCTCGTACATTAAACATGACAATGTCCACTAGAGGCAGGTCCGAGGGTTACCGAGGGCCGAAACCTCGCCGTCCATCATGGTTTCAGGTCTGAGACGACACGATGTATAAAGGTGGCCATTTTGGTCACCTCAAAAAAATACCATAAAACCATAAGAAATACATAATAATCTATAATCCTACGTGGTCGTTCAGTATGAATATTTGAAAGCAAAGGTTCGGTCTGAGTTAACTAATATGACTGCCAGGCTCCGCCCCCAGGATTAGACACATACATTTAGCTCATGCTCAATAAAAGACACAGCCGGACTGTTAGCGTTTGTTTAAAACCTCCCGACATCAATATGACCTGTGGAATCATTAAACTCGCTAACAGTTCAGAATACGTCCACTAGAGGTCATAGTTTTACCTGATCACACAGACATACACAGTTAAACACACAGACATACATTAAAAATACAACTTAATAAACCCCAGTAGAACATTTTCAAATGCTGTGCAAAAGTTTACACCCCCCACCTACAATGGATTTATCATAGAAATTAAAATAGGCTAAAAATGTAATAGGCTGTCAGTCATGTAAAGCCACGCCCCTGGTTACACCAAGATTGTAACTATTGTAACACAGAGTTAACTATTTATTTATTTTTCAATAGTACAACCTCACACACTCCACCGTTATTAACACATTTATAACACATTCATAAATACACAAACTCATCATGCCGTGATTCATCCCACATAACCACCAAAACCTCTCCAAACACACATACACACACACCAGGTACAGGCCACACCTTGCTCGTTAATATTCATGAACCAGTGATTCCATTTCTTTTTAGAACTAAAGAATTGAATTAAATAAAATCATACTTTTATAAGAATATTATTGAATCAGGAGAGACGTGTAAATTTAGCACGGACGCACACACACACCCCCTTCTCTCTCACACACACACACACACACCCTTCTCTCACAATTCTGCTGATATATGATAATAGCGTACAGACACATGGAACTCTGAACGGAGTACAAAATAGTTTTCTGTTCTTTCTCTCTCTCTCTCTCTCCTTTTTCTCTCTCTCCCTCCATCTGTCCGTACACAAGAACAAAAAAAAGAAGGAAAAAAAAAGAGGAAAGATCCACATTCCATTTCCCGTCTTCTGGGATGAAAACCCCGCCCCCGGAATATCAGGTCCATCATCCTCCTGATCGACGAGACGGTGAGAGGGAGGGATTTTAGGAGGGAGGGGAGGGGCTTCGGATTAATGTCCTTCGCCTGATTGGTCGACGAGAGTGCGGGGGAGGTGGGGGGATGTTACGACGGAGAGAAGGTCAGGATCATCCAGCCAATCACGAAGTAGAAGAGGAAGACGGGGTAAACCACCAGAGCTTTCCGATTGGCTGGCTGGCTGTCGGCGAGGAACGCTGTGGAGGCTGAGAGAGAAAAAACACACACACACACACACACACACACACACACACACACACACACACACACACACAGAGACAGAGTTTAGGTTTTCACTTCAGAGCTTCAAGTGGATAAAAGTCGCCATCTTGTGGTGAGCCGTGTTACTACAACTAAAGTTCTAATAAAGTCTAATAAAGAGTAGAGACGGTGTAGAGTACCGAAGGTTGACCAGCCGAAGGAGGCGGTGACGACCACGAGTCGAACGATGAAGCTGAGCAGTCCGTTAGAGCTGAGCAGGACGAGACGGCAAACCAACATGGCCGCCGTCAAGGGGAGGATACAGTAACCCAACACACACAGGCTCTGGAAGAATGAGCTACACACACACACACAAAGACGAGGGTGAGTGTGGTTGTTTTTTTTTCCCCGAAGACGGTCACTGTGATTGGTCGGTCAGACCTGTCAGTAACTCACATGGTTCCTCCCAGAAGTTTGGAGTTGACTGTGATGATGATGGAACCGAACCAGACGATAACAAAGACTTCAGCAAACTGAGGACCGCCGTCGTCCTTACTGTCTGCATACCCACCCTGCAGCATCCTGACACACACACACAGAGAGAGAGAGAGAGAGAGAGAGAGAGACAGATTGGAAGTTGTGCCTCGTAGGTTTATCAAACTTCTCTGTTTGTTCTGAGTGTGTGTGTGTGTGTGTGTGTGTTACTTACAAAGCCAGGGCGACGCACAGCAGCAAAGGTCCCCACAAATCCCCTACAAGAACACATACACACACATTACACTGTGTGTCAGAACATGAACACCTCGTTAACCAATCAGAGTGATGATGTGCTTTGAGGTGGGCGTGTACTCACAGTCTCGCAGTAAAGCGGAGCTCTTCTTTGGATACATCACGTGCACAAACTTCTGACCTACCGCCTTCAAATCCCTCAGCTACACACACACACACACAAACAAAGCTTAACAAAATATTAACAAAAATATATTTTCATGCTTGTATTATTTATTAACTCTCATCATGTCTGTTAGTTTGAAAGTGCAGTTCAGGATATGGCCACTAGATGTCATGGTTTTACCTGCTGTGTTGATCTGATTTAATACATTTTATTCATGTCACTGTTTGATCTTTTGAATTTTACGTTAAACTGACAAACTGATCACACACTCGACTTCAAAAGCATTTAAACATTAATATGTGGATTATGTCGAAACGTACTATAGTGTCCTTCACGGGTTCATCCAGAGTTGAGATTTCATCATTGGCACTCAGGGAGCTCATCGGCACGTTGATCTCGCCCTCCACTGGGATATCGTCTGCTATCGAGACATCTGATAACCCTGCAAACTGCGCGCACACACACACAGGATAAGCTTTAAAATAAAAACAAAATAGTTTTACACGTGTACTCTTTATTGACACATCTCATCATGTCCGTTTGTTAAAGTGCAGTCCGGAATATGTCCACTAGAGGTCATAGTTTTACCTGATCTCACAGATATACAGCATTAAACACTCAGACAGACACACAACTTAGTAAACCCAGCTGCTGTGCCAAAAGTTTACACCCCATTAATCTTAAGAGTTTGTAGAAATAGTTAAAAGGTTAAAGCTAAAAATAATCTGCTGATCTTTAATGTAATCAGTGATATTATTA
>JAQQZT010000017.1:19926426-19931426 GCA_030068275.1 Clarias platycephalus
CACCCACACACACACACACACACACACACACACGTGCACGCACACATAAAAAAAAAAACTTTAAATATTTTCTGTATCCTAAACTTCTGTGGAATGTTGGACTTCTTCACTGTGTGTGTGTGTGTGTGTGTGTGTGTGTGTGTTCAGGGCATCTGACTACAATTTCAGAGATAACCAGAGATAATGCACTGTCTATTTTTTTTATGCCTCTAAACAACACACACACAGACACACACACACACACACACACACACATCACATGCTTTACTGTGTGTGTGTGTGTGTGTGTGTGTGTGTGTGTGTGTGTGTGTGTGTGTGTGTGAGAGAGAGCGAGACAGGGTTATTTCAGGCCAGGAGATCCTGCAGCATCTGTTCATAACAACACATAGCGTAACGGAGAGAAAGTGTGTGTGTGTGTGTGTGTGTGTGTCATTTTAACACCATAAGAATGTGTGTTATATGTTTATGTTTTTGTTAATAAACCACAAATTCATTACTTTACAGCAAAAAACAAACAAACATGATTTAGTTACAAAGTGTTTAATTTTATTCGTTAGTGTTTTTCAGAAGTGATCCACATCCTTTGTTTGTAGAATATGAACACAATGTGATGATGATTACTACTAACAAAGTCAGATTCAGCTTTTTAGCTTTTTGTTCGTTGCTTGGACGCCATCAGGGTAGAACATTTTCTCATTTCCTCGGAGCCACCAGACCACCTGCTTCACGTCTGAACCGCCCGGCCTCCCAGGAACTCCTTTAATTTCTTTTCCAAACATGTGGAAATGTCTTGGAGTGAGGTCGGGATTATTCACGGGACGTGGCGATAACTCCCAGCCGAGTTCCTGTAATGTGCTCGTGGTGTTGGTGAATGAGTGTGTGTACAGACTCATCACCGTACTGGACTGAAGTCTTCTGTAAATGTCAATCACCTGTTTTATGCCTTCATTCACCAGAAATTTCATCACAAGTCCCAGTTTGACTTGAACGCCCCTCATGGTCACAGCCAGGTTTTTTTTTTTGTGTGTGTAATTTAAATATTGCACTTGTGTTGTAGAGTGAAGTTTCAGCAGAACGTAGTGAAACAGAACCGTGGATAGAGGCGGTCCTCGTTCCGTCCAGGGTCGGACGTTTCGGGGACTTTGATCTGAGACAGACATTGTGGTCATTATGAACTCAATCATGGAGGTCCTTTTTTACTTCTGAAAAAGTGCTGAACGTTTGCGTTTCATTTCAGATAAAGGTTTCCAGGTGACCTTCACCAGACTGGTCTCGAAGCTTTAATGTTTTAGTTCACTCTAAATATAAAAATATAAAGTCAGAGCAGATTAGACAGGACTGATCATGTAATTTTGTTTTCATAGTATTTTATAGCATTTTTGTTTTGTTTTGTTCTTTATCTTCACTCAAGAGTTAGTTATAGGTAAAAGATACACATTTATGATTTTTAATGGAAGCGACTCGTATTCCAAAACACTTGTAAACCAAATCGAATTTTTCCATAAGAAATGATGGAAACTCAAATTATTCGTTCTACAGCCCCAAAAATAAATACATAAAAATAATTAATACAAAATATAAAGTAAAAATAAAACAAATTAACCTGAACTTTACCTTTGAAAAGAATCACAACAGAGCAGTGTTTCTGTGTAGAGCAGAGAGAAAGAGTGTGTGTGTGTGTGTATGTGTGTCTGTGAAGGCGAAATTAGGAGGACTCTCACACACACACACACACACACACACACACACACACACACACACACACACACACACACAGCTATTGCATGTGACACCATATATTAACTCATCCTAAGCTTTGCCATAATGTTTTATTTTTTATATGTTTGTATGTGTGTGTGTGTGTGTGTGTGTGTGTGTGTGCGCTGCTGTGTAGAATCAGACAATCTAGATTACCGTTTGGGGGCGGTGCACGCTCTGGTGTACAAACTTCCAGAACAGAACTGTGAGATGCTGCGGCTGCTCATCAAACACCTTGTCAGGTATAAACCCACACACACACACACACACACACACACACACACACACACACACACACACATATAACGCCTGTAAAAACACCCTCACTAATGGTCTTTCATGGTACTTGAGTTTATGGGGACCCCCTTCTGGGCCCTCTCTCTCTCTCACACACACACACACACACACACACACACACACACACACACACACACACGACTAATCAACAAATTGATTTAAATTAAAATCCCTTAGAGTGAGATCCCTATCTACTGGATAATTAGTTTAATGATCTGTTAAATAGAAGAATAAACTTTTGAACTTCACACACCGGATCTTTTTACACACTCCTGTATGGTAGAGCAGGACCATGGACAGAGGCGGTCCTCGCTCCATTCAGGGTGGACCTTTCGGGGACTTCGCTCTGAGACAGACACTGTTTAAGGGTCATTATAAATGAGGTCCTTTTTTTCTTCTGAAAAAGTGCTGAAGGTTTTGTGTTTCATTTCAGATAAGGTTTTCTAGGTGACCTCCATCTGACTGGTCTCGAAGCTTTAATATTTAAGGCTGCGGCACTGAGTTCACTTTAAATATAAACTCCGTGAGAGAGTCGCTCTGTTAGAGCCATACGTGACGAGGGGAGAAAATTAATTAGCTGTTGATGGCTGAGTGCAAATACTTTTGGGACTTTTATTGATAGAATATTGGTAAGTTTCAGGATATAAAAGTACTCATGCCAGTCAGAAAAGATTAAAGGGATTTAAAACATTTTTTAAATAATTGCTGGCAAGCAGCAGTGTAAAGCAAAATCCTGATTTCAAAGTTAGCCAACCAACTGACTAACCAACTGACCAACCAGCTGACCAACCACCTGACTAACCAACCGACCAACCAACTGACTAACCACCTGAACAACTGACCAACCAACTGACTAACCAGCTGACCAACTGACCAACCAACTGACCAACCAACCGACCAACCAACTGACCAACCAACTGACTAACCACCTGACCAACCGACCAACCAACTGACCAACCACCTGACCGACCAACCAACCGACCAACCAACTGACCAACCAACTGACTAACCAACTGACCAACCAACTGACCAACCAACTGACCAACCAACTGACCAACCAACCAACTGACCAACCAACTGACCAACCAACTGACCAACCAACTGACTAACTAAAGGGACTTTCCCCACGGTCAGGACTTTTTGTAATGTGTTTTGAATTGAAATTCTTGACTGTTCTTGACACACTCTGTGACGTCACATGTTTTAAAATGTAAGATCTGAAGTGTACGGATTGGCTACACATAAGCTACGTAGCTTTATTGTTCTACTCACTGTTACGACTTGATCATCTACAACTCCGCTCCAAACTGTGCCTAATTCATGCTGACTTGCCACACCCTGTCTATGAACGTACGCTATTTACCACGAGCGGGTTTCACCAGAGATCTTCCGATACGCTATTATCACGATACTGAGGTCCCGATTTGATTTCTATTGCGATTCTTTCTTAGTACCACAATTAATATCCCAAATTGATGTTACTTTATTTTTTTTTTCAGATTGTGTTACAGTTCCGAACAAACTTGGCACCTACTAAGTTTAATACTGGGTGAATAATTTAGAGCACTACCTGCAGGATAGTGGAGGAAAAGCAACATTTTACCTTTTCAAAAAAATCTAATCTATAGAAATTGTATAAATCTTTAAAAAAAAAAAAAAGGCGACGGCAGCGTGGGCATGAAATCGCCTCACAAAAGTATTGCAATATGTAACTGAATAAAACTTTCCCTCCATTTCTACTATCTTTACCTTGAGAGGAACCGGACTCAACAGGGACCCCATCCTCATCTGGGTGAACCACACACACCCACACAATACACCCGCGGATAATTTAAGAACTGCTACAAAGTTTGGTTTGTTGGTGACCACGTTTTATATTTTCAAGTGCGGTCAATTATTTACTTAGTTTATTTTCTGCGAAGACGGTTTGATCTTCTGCGATTTTTAGATTGTACCGGTTTGGGATCAGATTTTGGAACGCGGGGAAACAAACAAACAAACAAAACAAAAAAGCCTAATAAACTAAAATAGAGCACAGCAAGGACATAAGGTCAGATAAAAAGCCACACAATGATTTAGAAAAATATTAATGGAAAGCAATTATTCTTAAAACAACAGCAAAATAATCATAAATATAAAATGTAGGTAAAACAATTACAATTAAACATCTTATATTTATTAAAAAAAAAAAAAAATCTAATAATATAGCAAATAATAAGTATGTAAGAACGAGGCTCCTGGATGGAGGCTGAGGGACGCCATCAGGTCATTTTCGAGTCATTTTGCTTGTTACCAATTTTTTTCCCCCTCAGCTCTGATTTTGCCGCCGTGGCCTCTGTACCTTGCTGGGCCTTTTTAGTCTTCGTCTCTCACCAATATTCCACTTTCACCCTCTCGCCCGGACGCCTCGGGCTTTTGTGAGTCGCAGGCTCACTGCCTTATTTTGCTCGGCTGGAAACAGACATCCCTCCTCCTCCTCCTCCTCCTCCTCTCTCGCCTTGCTGTTGTAAAGATTTGATTTATTTTTTGCACCTGGAAAAAAAATTGGATCCACCTTCAAAGGCCAGCTAGAGAATTTCGATCGTATTTAGGAAGTGTCTCTTACTCCCAACCCCCCGCCCCCCCACCCTTCTCTCTCTCTCTTGATAAGTCTTTTACGTCTTGAGTAGCCTGTAATTTCAGGACTTCGCTTTCGCTTCCTGCTCGCTCGCCGATGCTGTTTTATGATCCGGAGATCTTTTATACTCATTAAAAAGTGATTTGTTTCTTTGTCATCTCCTTTTCCTGTTTACGACCGAACCACATTGTAAAAAGCTCTATAAACACGAAACAAATAAATAAATAAATAAAACAAAATCAATTCATCCTGTAGTCCACTGTTTAGGAAAGCTTCTCTCGCTCCTTTCACAAAGTTGGTACAGATAAACACTCCGAGTTGGTAGATA
>JAQQZT010000017.1:19936426-19949199 GCA_030068275.1 Clarias platycephalus
GAGTTTACAGATTAGGCAATATTTTAATTAACATAACAACAAACAATATTCTAAATCATAGCATGGCACATCAAGAGATGTGATATCCTGTAAACACAAATATAAACATAGATTTATACAATAGATATTGTTGGTTGTTATTTGATTTTTTTTTACCTTGTTCTGGACTAATCCATTAAGATTTGGATCAGATCCTGAAGGAGTGTTGGGTGTAATCCTGGCTGCTTAGTTAAAGAAAGTGTGTTTTGAAACAAGGTCAACAATTTTGGATGCACATTTTTATAAATATTTTCTGCTATGCCTTAGTAAGAACATGAACCTTTTTTTTGGAATGATGGAAGGGATGAACAGTGGTTCTGATGAACGTATCAGGTTCTGGAAGGTTACATGTTCTTCGTGATTTGCTTTCCAAATGGCTGACACTGAATCTGCATTTATGAAATATTTCTGGTTTGGCATGACAGAATTGAGAGCAATTTTTAAAAACTTTTACTGATTTCAGATTTTTAATAGAAGCTATTTTAGTTACATTTTTAGTTGAAAAGTCAGCGTTTGCACACCCATTGTTTAACAAGAACCATTTTTGGATTCATAGAAATGGATTTCCATTCATATCATTCACAAGTAATAATCTTAAGGACATATAATGTAAGTTGACCAATAACACTTTCAAAAATGTCAAATATTAATCTTCAATTTTTTAAAATAATCTTCAAATAGCCGTTCAAAATATTTGGACTTGCCTTGGTTGTTTTAGTTTCATACTCTAGTTTGGATGGGTTCATTTGGTCCAGAGATTTGGATCACGTTCCAGGACTGTTGGCTGTAAATCCAATATTGGGCAATAAAAATCTGAACCAGTTTTTCTCAAAAGATGCCGGTTTGAGTCCTGTTTAAGATATATAGGGTTTGGAGCCTGTTATGGAAGGATTTCTGTTGCTAGGACATTAAGAGGTTTGGACCTGTTCCTGTTACTGAAAGAGCTTTTGAACCAGATCCTAAAAAGCATCTTGTTTTAAAACCTGATTCTGGATGCTTGACAAGCTATTGAGAAATTGATCTGAAGGGAGTAAGGAATCACAAGGGTACATTAAAGGAGTTTTTGTTGAGATTTGGGCCAGGTTCTGGATAAAAGTTTTTTGGGTTTAATAGTCTAATCTTACTAGAAGACACATTCCTTTATGTTGCTTGAAAGGACATCCCTCAAGTAAGTCTGGTTCTACCTCAGAGGACAAAGTTAGATCCTCCGAATTTAGAAGTTTAACAACCTCCATGTCTACTTCCTCTCCTCTTTCATCTTTTATCTTTTTAATTTTTTACTTTTCAATATTTGCTTCTGATTTTGATGTCATGAATCTGGTCCAAATGCCACGTCTTACAGAAGAAGATGATCACATTAGCATTTTCAGGTCCTTGTCCAAATTTGACAATTTTGTTTGAAGTATCATGGTTCAAAACCATGGCCTGGTCCACCCTAACAAGGATATAGGATAGATCTCAGGCATAGGGGTTTAATGTGGTCATGAGTGGAAAATCACCTTACTAAAAGACCTGGTCCATCAGATTCTGAAGTCAGCATTAAAGAACATGGGGAACAAAATTAGACTCTCATACTCTGCCAGTAACCTTCATCCATACCTCCTCCCCTTTTACAGTTTGGAATTCTTTATCTCTCCCGCTGTTCTCCATCCCAAATTCCACAACAGCATCACTCCATCCTGCTCAAACCAATTCCATCTAGCCGGTCCATCCACAACCTGGACCACATCTCACTTAGAATTTAACATAAATCTCATGATCTGATGATTTCTCTTTAGACACATGTCCAGATTTCTCTGGGAAGCAACCAAAATCAACCTATAAAACAAGACATTTTTCAGGATCTGGTTCAAAACCTCTTTCAAAAACAGGAACTGGCCCAAACCTCTTAATATCTCAGTTTACTTTTAAGATTTATTTTTATGGATCAAACCTTAAATGGGTCACTTTTATTAGAGGACATGGCTCTCCTGTAATTTCTCATTAGTGTATAAAGACATTTCTGGAAATTTGATCACATGTTGTTGGATAGAAATATAAAAATACAGACCTCATGCTGTTCTAATGACGTGACAAGTATGTGTTTGTGTGTTAAACAGCCGAAAGCGATGGGATTAAGAGTCGCCCTGCTGCGGAGAAAAGTTCCATCTGTCGGCCCCCGACACGTCCTCCAGACCCGCCTTCGCGATGTCCGGCCAATCAGAAAACGCAGAACGAAACGCCAGCTTCGTAGTGAGTACACAAGTGTATGGACGCTTTACTCTAAGAGTGCAAAGCTTCGGGTTAATCCAGAGGTCTGGCTTCTTTGGCAATGAAAGAAGTACACACACACACACACAGAAAAACACATGTGGAAATTGATTTGATATATGGGATGTTTTATCGCATCTGATCATGTGCGCTCTGGGTTTTTGTTAGTCGGTAACTTGAGGATCTCTTCAACGTTTCCTGTTACTCTGAAAAGCTTTTTGGGAAGCAGTTTTTGGATTTAAGTCACAATTGTTCAGAAGAGCTCGGACGAGAATTATAGTTTCGGCCCCAGCCTCCAGGAAGATTCCGTTCATCATGCAATAAATTACAACCGGACGAATTAGAGTGAAATCACAGGCGAGCGTTCTGTCCAAACCTGAGCCCGTCCGATGCAGTTTTTTCAATCGCAACCTGAACGTAGTCCAGTCCTGTCTAGACCTGACACCAACATGATGCGGCTTTTACTCCTAATGCCGTTACTCCTATGTAATCTTCAGATCCATTTATTCTTCAGAAATATGGTTGTTTCTGTGAGATTCTGTGAGATCTCGCTCATCATCACTTATCTTTCATCGTCTCTACCGCTTTATTCTGTATACAGGGTCTGGGGGGCCTGGAACCTATCCCAGGAGACTTTGGGCACAAGGGAGTGCCTTAAAAAGAATCCAGCATTTGTAGCCTGGTTGTAAATTCGCGCCATGAAGGCCACTCTTCATAGAGCCACCTTAGGAGTGCCTTTGGAACAACCTAACAACAACATACAATGTTTGTGGATCATTTAGATTCGGAAAACATTTCCAGAATCTCATATTCTTACGGTGGCTGCCGGTATGGCGCAAGAACCCATTAAGTTGTTCATATGAGTTTCTTACGGCATTCGTACAAACGCACCACAGGGTTCACAGGGCATTTAAAGGCAAAAGTAAGGTGTTTGCAAGGCTGCAGTACGTCATTTGTGCAGTGTTTGTGGCGTTCTTACGGGGGCCGTATAAAAGCTGCATGTGCGCCGTATGATTCCTCATTTGTTGCCACTTCTCTATCAATGGCCGCACCCACCAGTGTCGCCGTTGGCGTCTTCTCAAGCGCTCTTCCTCTTGCAGTTGAACCAACACAGCATCTACAACCGCTAGATCGTCTTGTTCTTCGTCTTGCAACAGCAGCTGCAGAAGGTGCAACTACAGTCTTCTCGGCATTATTGCCATCTCGAAAAGCAGCAGAGAGAGTTACAACAAAACATGTCATGTCAACTGGAGATGTTCCTACTAACTACTTGAGAGTGCCGTTAGTTGCACACGTGCGGGTGCCGTACGACCACCTTAAGACAAAAAAAAAAAATCCATAATTTTGACTTATGTCGGCAGTAGAAAGGTCTGAAGGCGAACTCTACGGCCACCGTACGATAAAAACAGTTTTTTCTTAATAATGCCTTAAATTGTTCTTAAGAATTAACCGGCAGCCATACCAACTTCCTACGCAGGCTGTAGAAAACGTTGATCCCCAAAACGAATGTCTGAATTGGTAGGAACGTGGAGATACACACGACCCGTCGTCCGTTTTATGCAGACACACATCAACCATCATTTATTGCGCCATGAGGGGCGACACGATGGAAGATGAAATGATCTTTTCCTACCCAGGAATGTGTAGGTTTGCAGGAAAATCTGACAAACCCAAGCTAAATATGTTCCAGTGTAAGAGAAAGCTATGTTTAAATGTCATAAACGTTCCCCCGGAGGTGCAGCAGGTCTTTTAGTTAAAGAGTAATTTGCTGTTGTATCCAAGTTTCTTTCCAATTATGTTTCTGTAATAAAGATGTTTTCTTGATAGCACCACTCCAGGCTCGAGCGCTCCTGCTTCAAATTGAAGTTAGGGTCCTTTTTTTTTTTTTTTCCCGAGAGATTCGTGAATTCCATAAAATAATTATTAACTCATCCGAATGTACAATATCTCAATAAAACCTGAGCCACATTCTGTAACGATACACCTGCGATGATCTGGGAAAATTACTTTCTTACATCATCAGTCAGCGTCCTGTGAGTTTACTGTCCTCCTATTGGTGGATTGTGGATGTATGTGGCACTGAATTAAAGCCCACTACGTCCCGTCAGAACCCACGACCCAAACCGTTCCGCTTATGATGAGCGACATGGGATAAATCACGGCCGCTCGCTCTGATTTCCGGGTTTTGGAGGGACGTCCCACCGCCGGGATCTGAACTCCATCACTTTACAGGTATGTTCCTCAGCCTCCGCCCAGAATCACTCTGCTCTCAGCCAGAACGCTTCTCCTCGCTCCTGCTCATTCCGCCGCTCACGTGTCGTCACGCGCCAGCAACGTGACCGTCTCCGACGCCAAAATAATGATCATAAACAAAAAAAGAACAGCTGTAATAAAAGTAGGGAGGGAAAATATTTTAACTCAAAAGGAACTTGAAAAGTTAGATCGGGGTAAATTAAGAGCGCAGGTCTGGAGATAGATTACCATTACGTGTGTGTTCTCAACCTTTCATATTTATTCACTGTGAAGATGTTTTATTTTCTCTCTATTTATTATCTCTGTCTATCTCCTGTTTTTTTTTCTGCAGTGTTGCTTCCAAAACCAAGTTTTTTGAAAACGCATCCAGACAGACTGGAAGGTATGTGTCTGTCTGTCTGTCTGTCTGTCTGCGTGTGTGTGTGTGTGTGTGTGTGTGTGTGTGTGTAAGAACATTTAATACAAGCAGGATATTACGCAACAGTCGTGGTTCGATTTCAGATGGAAATAACAGGTACATTTTCATTACAGTAATAAATTTCAGTTCGCAAACCTTTTACTTTTTAACTTTTTAGTGAATAAAGCAAGTCATTATTATTATTATTATTATTATTATTAAGCTCCGTTTTACGCCGTAGTTTGTCATCTTGTATCCATGCGGATCTCTTTACGTCAGTCACCCGCTTATAAATCATGTTTATTTATGTGCATTAAGCAGCGTATTTATTTATTTATTTATTTATTTGACCTCTTCTGCACGTCAGGAGCGTTTGGTTTTGACGTCTTTGCGTTTGACGGATAGCTTCGCGTCCAGGGCCGAATAAATCCTGCAAATGAAACACGCACATTTGTTTTCTGGTGAAAGGATTGCGAAAGTGAGAACTCTTTTACCTTCCTCCACTTAAACCCCCATTACCGTAGGTGAACCCTGTAAACACCCTAAATAAATAAATAAATAAATAAATAAATGTTTCAGATTGATTATTATTCAATATAAGTGAAAAGTTACATGTATTGTCAAATATAATATTTTATATTTATTTAATATTTATAGATTCTTTTTAAAACAATAATAATGGACTAAACCAATTCTAGGATTTTTGAAACTATTTGTAGATATTTCTTTTTTTTTTTTTTCACTAAGTTTAGAAATGATCTGCTGGAGATCAGACAATTTAAGACCAAAACAATCCGATCATTTTGATTCATACACACATTTCCTACGCATTTCCATAATTTCCCGTGTTTCTATGAAGCTGCTTCGCGACGACGACCGTCGTGTTAAACAAATTAAAATTGTATTGAAAGTTTAAAGCTTAGCCTGAACTCTCAGGAGATTTGGTTTAAATTGTAACAAACAATTTCACTTTTAGTTTAATATGTTTATATTACATTAAATCTGTCTTGCAGTCGTGTGTGTGTGTGAAGGTCGATGCCTACAGTAGTAGACAAAACATTAGACTAATTTTAAACGTAAAAGGCCTGAAAAAGACATTCAGTTCTGTATCTTCTCCTGAAGTATTAAAATATAATAAATACAATATTAATACAGTAAAAGAAATCTACCTTTAAACCTTACTTCCGTACTTTGAGTGTAAATTCAATATAAAAAAGAACATAAGTTATAAAAAATGCAAGTTTTTATTAATATATCTAAAACTGAGTAACTTATGCAGAAAGTTAGATAATTTTCCACATAATTTACATTTCTATAATTACTGTAAGCAACTATGAACACAACTACACAGCTGATTCATACATATGCTTTATAACGATAGTCAAAGCGCAGTTTAATTAAGTTCAATTACTGTATGCTGTGTGTGTGTTCTGTATCAAGCTGTGGTCTGTAACTCGCTCTATTATTTACATGTATTCATTTAGCTCATGCTTTTATCCAAATACAAGTTCCTTGAAGCAGTTTACAATCCCAGCATGTCAGTAATAAAACACACACACACACACACACACACAAATAAATAAACTAGAAGAGCACTTTATCCTTTACGAGGACCAGGCGAATGTCCCCATAATGATTAAAATCCTGATCGCTTTGACCTCGAGAGCACTCTGAGAATCTCTCCTGTTTTCCTCTTCCACTCCGATTCTCCTGGGGGTTTATACGCGATATGTAACCCTGTTGATATACGTGATGCACATGGCGTACTGTAGCTCAGATCACATCTAAAGCATTCAAGACTTTATTTAATCTATATTTACACATTCATATTTTTGTGAGGTAATAAGATATAAAGACACATACATGTAATGAAATAAATGTAACACACTTTATGCAAGTTATGCGCTATAAATCTAACACACTTTACACAAAGCCTGTGGTGAAAATGTAATCTTATTAACAGAAAGCCTGTGCTGTAAATCTAACACACTGTAAATCGAACACAGTTTTCACAATAAAGCTGGTGCTATAAATCTAACACATTTTTAACAAACCCTGCGCTGAAAATCTAATCTAATTAACAACAACAACAAAAAAAAACTGTGGTGTAAATATAACACACTTCAATCAAAACTCTTCCTGTAAATCTGATAAACTTTACACAAGCCTGTGCTCAAAATCTCATCTAATTTACACAAAGCTTACTCTGTAAATCTAATTCACTTTAAATAAAGTCTGCGCTGTATAATTTCATCTATTTTAAATCTTCTCTTTTTTGTTCTAATTTCATTCAGCCCTTCATCCAATTCATCAGCGAGCAGTGATTTGCCGAGATGAGACACGACTTCATTCACTTTATAATTTCATTTAAAGGTAAAGTTTTGAAGGTCGTCTAAAATGTATCTGTATTTTAAAAACTTGAAAGTTTCTGTTGGAGAATTTTGACATTTTACAGGCCTTGAATTATAAGAACTTCATTTAATTTGGGAGATATTTTCAAATTGTAAGCATTATCTTGGTGTTATCATATACATCTTTACCTATTGAGCAAGTAAGTAATGTAGAGGTAAAAAACTCAAGGAAATTAGAATACTAACACTTTTACAGACATTACTGTAATTCCATTTACCGTTAAGTTTAAAATTTGAGTAAGTATCTAAAATCAAATTAGTTTGCTAATTGAACATAATTATAATTCATATACACTAAAACAAAAGAAAAATGAACTTAAACCAATAGATCATAATCCTCTTAGAGACTCATCACTAAATACATGCTTTCAGCCATCAGCATGCATTAACACTGACCACCCGAGCGTCTGAAATCACCTGAGCGAGGGAGAGAGAGAGAGAGAGAGAGAGCGATTCTGTCACAATAAAACGGAGTAATAGACCATTCATGGAGTCGAAAAAACATGAAGTGATTTATATTCCACTAACGTTACTACAACTACAGAGCAGATCAGAGTACTGAGCACTTTCTCTCTCTCTCTGTATATAATAAAATCTCATAACACAATACCTTAAAGCTTGCCTTTCTGTTCATCTGTAACTATTTTTAATAATCAAATTTAAAAGCCATTGTTAGCATCATTCATGACAACACGATTTCCTAATTCCACTGCGCCTTTTATACTTTCTTACATTTTACATTGTTCTGTTAAAATAAAATAAAAATGAAATCATTCTACATTTTCTCATGTTAAAAACAGTTCAGGCTAACAATTTTCTATTCTAAAAACAAAATCGACCCAAATGTTGAGAACGTTTTCTTTTCCTTGAGAGTGATTTCCTGTTTTGTTACTAGCGATAACACATCACGCTTAAAAAATAATAAAAAAAAGTTAACAGTAAAATTAATCTAAACGTTGCTAGCATGTAAGTGACTTTGGTTAGTAATGCAGTGGCAATTTGTGTTGATGTTCTTTCACCACACGAAGGCTTCATCATGTGACCATTGACTTAACATTGAGACCAACTTTGACGGATTGTAGCGCAGAAAGGGAATTTTTTAGAAACGTAAAATTTACCACATTTGAAGAGGTTTGCAACCTCTGTCAGAAGATACCCTGCACAAAGGTATAAGTTTTACCCCCGGGGCACAAGGATTTGCCCCATTGACTTATAATGGGGATTTTGGCCAATCACTAGTCCCGCACTGTTTGTCAGAGACCCATGAATGAGGTGTCAAAGCGTGTGGCTTATTCGGTAATGGTGTGCTATGACTTTTGGTAGGGAATCGTTGCACGGTTTTCCCAAAATTCCCAAAAAACGACCCCATTTTTCCCCATTCATTTCAATGGAAAAGGGTCCGAAAAAAGTTGCCAACCCAGGCCAATATGAAGGCCTACCGCTCGGCCATACTTTGTCGTAGAGACATCATTTAAACTTTATACAGGTCACAAGACTTTGGGCTTTAACGGACCAAATCCATGTTTTGATATCTTTTATGGTTGTTTCACAAGAGCAGTTTAAGTTTTATGAAAATTGAGATTTTTTGCTGAATGTTCGCCCCACTGTCAACTGCTATAAAAACAGAGTGTGGAGAATAATTTGAAAAAAAAAAAGGTATTTCTCCTTCGTTGCCTACATGTATAATTATACATCACAATGTAGCTATCGTTGTCTTCTTTCATCCAGTGTCATCCTCATTGAGATCAGATTTACGGTTTTCTCACAAATGCCATCAGAGCGCAGCCTCCTCCCTCTCTTTCTCCCATAGACGACCATTCTAAAACTGCTCTGAAATTTCAGCTCAAATTTAACATCAGAGGGTGTCTTTACACCGTCACCACGTCAGTATAATACACTCTACAGGCATGAGAATTCAATACATTGTAGCCTGGAAGTTCGGACCTACGGTACTCTGTTGGCAAGTATTTGTTTGAGAGCTTAATTCCGGTTTGCCGTTCTCTGTCTAACCCAGAGGAGTGTGCGTGCCCCCCACCCCTCCCTCTGCCACTGACAGGAGTTACTATAGTAACGAGTCTTCACAGCTGTTTAGTGATTAACAGTCTCTCTCTCACTGAGTTTAAAACTCAGCACTTTACTTAACTATATTGGCATTTTGCTCTTAACATGATTAGCATGTTGCTAGCATGATGCTAGCTATATTAGCATGTTGCTAGCAACATCATGAAAATATGGCTAAGATGATGCTAGAGTGCTTAGCATGTTGCTAACATGACGTTAACTTGCCACGGCAAGCACCACTCACATTTTCTTCAGGAAATGTACCTCTCTAGAAGTTTTTCGCTGCTGTAACATTATAATGTCAGTGAGCTACTGCTAGAAATTCACATTAATGCTAGTTCATCTAACCACCTAATAAGATCATTTTGTTAGCATGGTAATTAATTTTTTTTTGTTAAATTAACATATAAATATTTGTGCTGTATTTTTGCTATAATTAAATATACAAATTTAGAAGATGTTTTTTGTTTTGTTTTTTAAATATGGTAATCATATTTATGGTAACAAACAAATGTTTGTTAGTTTAATTAGATCACGTTTTTAATGCAAATTTAAATACCAAGTATGAATGATGTTTTTTAATATAATGTATTTTTTTCATTTTTCTCCCCCTGCAGATCTCTAAACAGGAAACCCAGAAGCTACGTCTTTATTTTTTATTATTGTTGTTATTATTATTATTATTATTATTGTTGTTGTTACTACATTTCAGTCAGTGTGATGCATGACATCTTTTCTTTTGTCTTTGTTACTAACATGTTGAAGTTTACTGGCTGTTTTCATCACACCTTTAAAAAACACACCTCTCCACTACAAACCCAGACTTTTAATGGATTTACATCTCTCTCTCTCTCTCTCTCTCTCTCTCTCTCTCTTTTTGTTTAAAAAAAAAAAATTAAATATTACTACAAAATGTCTGGTTAAGGCTCTGGTTAAAGTTTACAGTGTAAAAATATCAGCGTTAAGTGGATGACTGTGTGAGTTAGTCATCAAGAGTTTAAAATATACAGAGTTCTTTCCGAAATGTTTTTCATCCGACGCGATTATTAATACTACAGAATGACGAGAATAAATAATGCCCAGTGAAGCAATGAGTACGTGAGCTAGATCAGAATACGACCGCTACAAATATTCATGATCTAAAAGTAGGTTTAAAGCACTTTCGGAGACACTTCTCTCTGAATTCTGATGTCATGTTGGTCTCCACGCTAGACTTTACATATTCACTAAAACTCCCATGAACACGCCGTACCCACAAACACGTGATCTCATTAATCTCGCCACAGAAACGCGGCTGTAAATAACACAGAGCTTTCTGTCCATTAACAGACCCGTGGTACTGCCAGGAGAGCCAGGAACTGATGGGGGGAAAAAATAAAAACACGAAAGTGTCATAGTCAGTTTTCAGTGAAATTATTTAAAATTCACGATGCTTAAAATCCCCTTCCTGAGCCGGAGTAAATTCCAAGCATCAAAGTTAAGAGAAACGATTTACAGAATGCATTCAGATTATTTTTCCTTCTCCATTTGCAACACTAATTTAGGACCGATCCTCTTAGTCATCCTGGAAAAACTGGACATTTATAGTTGTGGAGAACACTGTTTGCTCACAAAGGCGTTAAATTTTAGTCTTTGGCAAAAAATAAATAAATAAATAAAAATGTCAAAAAAGTGATAAAGTTGAAAATGTTGGAAATTTATTGAAATTATTTTAATTTGAATTAATTAATCAGTTTTTAATCTGTTACAGTTTACATCAGAATGTGTTCCTTTTAGTCAAAGAAACTTTTGTTCACTACTTTAAAATCTGTATTTGCAAGCCTGAAGTACCAGACATTTTTCTTATTTATGCATTTAAAGAAGGTTTAGCTAATCACCGTTGAGTATTCTCCTCAAACAAGTTGTTTATTTCCCTTTTTGACGGACTGCAACTAACCAGCTATTTTCTTTCTAGTAAATTGCCATGGCAACATGATTTATCCACTTACGGTCCCGCTTCTCATTACATTTTATAAAGAAGCTTAAACCCCTCTGTCCTGATGACGTGGGAGGAATTCAGGGGGTGGGTCTTCACCTCTGACTGTTACACAGCTCCTTCCACATGATGGAATGTGAATGAGCTGTTCCTATAGAAACGCTAATGTTTTCCATAACAGAAACCTAATGACACCTCCTGACCAATCAGAACCCAGAATTCAGCAGGACTGTGCTATAGTATCATTCATATGCTTAGGAACGCACCTTAGGTCGCCATATTTTGCCATTATTATGGGATGTCTTTCTTAGTGAAGATCTGAAACCTTGGACATGTGCTGCTTTTCCTGGTTTAGTCTGAAACCTTGTGAACACGATTATGAAGTGAACCCAATAGGTTGGACCACTATAGCGTTCCTGGCGCGCGTTTGTATCCGCTTGCTCGTTTGTTTGTAGCTCGTCTGTAATGACCGAGACCTCATCACGCCGCGTACGCTCGCCCAGCTGCAGTCACGCAGCGATGCTTTCACAGAAGCTTGCTCGAGCCGTCCTTTTGTCAATGTGAAGCATAAATGTGAAGATCAGCCTGAGCGGACGTTTTTTATTTATTAAAGAAACAGAAGCATTTGGGGAAATCAATCTGCTATAAGTTGTCTGTGTTTAAGGTTTTGTTCCAGCACTCAATTTAGTGCTTTTTATTTTCTTTGTTAAAAGCTTATTTTTCTAATACCTGTCTTTATAACACTCACCTGTATGCAACCCTGTACCTGTGTCCTCTCAGTGTGCTGAAGGATAAAAGCTACATTTTGAACCAGTTTTGCTTGTGTGTTTGTTTTTTCATGTCCAATATGATTAGAATATATATAGAATTTATTTTGCTCTAATTAGAATTCCAAGATTCTTTGGAGATCTTTATAATCCCACTTGTTTTTTATTTATTTATTGTTGGTTACTTTGGAATAACAATTTTACTCCCAGCATCATGACTTTCTGAGTAGAATTATTCCCACATACGTTCATTATAGAGAGAAAATGTCCAGAGTAATGATGAGCGGAAAAACTATTCAGTTGTGTATCGTGATTCTTTTGTGTGGAGATTTACTGTATATATCACCACACTCCAAAATCGCAATATTTATTTACTTTTTTAATACAGTTTTTAAAATGTATGTACTGTATGTTTGCATCGGAGGTGGTAAAATGCTGCAATACCTCTATAATCCTACAGGTGGCACATTAAAAAAAAAACTCACACATTATCAAGCAGCACAGCAGCCTATGTGATAGGAACAAGTTATCTTATACACCGTGTTCCAAATTATTATGCAAATTGGATGTAAGTGTCATAAACATTAAATGTTTAGTTTTTAAATTAAACTCATGGATGG
>JAQQZT010000017.1:19969134-19980574 GCA_030068275.1 Clarias platycephalus
ATCTACAATAAATACCGGATTCTGAACGAGCTAGTCATGAAGCTGAACGCGTTCTAGCGCACTTTTATTAAAACCAACATAAATACGACAGTGCATATATGAACATTTATTTTCTGACATAGTAGAGGACGCTGAGCTTCCCTTGTAGTCTTAGAGCAGACGCCACTGGTGGTTGAGTAGTTCCTGGTTCCCTCAGCCGGGACTCCAGGACACAAACAGAGACAGTTCATTAACACGCGGCAGGACGAATGATATGAGATGGAAACTGTTGAAGGCTGGAGTTATGCACCCTTAAGAGAGAGCTTCGACCTAGCTTTTGCATAATATAGAGAACGCTATATAGAACTGTCACCCCGACGTTTCTCTGGGATTCCCCAGCAGTACACAAGCACCTCACACAGGGAGATGCCAGATTCGAACCAGCAACCTTACAGTCCAGAGACACAGATTGAACCAAGCAAGTAGGCCAGCAAGAAAGACAGGTCTCATATTGGTGGTGTCTTTTGAAATGACACCCAAGAAACAACAACAAAAAATCTTTTTATTTTCTCACTGACTCATAAATCATTAGTCTGAGCTTATGCAAAACTTCAGCTCAGCTCTTAACTATAGGTTAAGAAGTATAGTACTGTAGTCAGTCTCTCTCACTCACACACATATACTCCCATTTAATCAAGGCAGTAGGATTGAGAACTTCACTGTGTGTTAGAGGGCATCTGAAGAAATCATAAAGAATCAGAAGTTACTTAATCTAACAGAAGATCCACGTCCAGATGCTCGGCCTCCTCTCTCGGCGGACTCTTAAAACATGGACAAATATTTTTAGTCATCGTCGATAAACGAGTGTGTGTTTTCACTGTTAGATGATCAGAGAACGAAGCCCATTTAAAGCCATTGTTATTTAGTGAGACCTTGAACACGGCCCACATTGTACTTGCAAATAAGCCGTTTAAACTCCACTTATTACACTTTTAGGGAAAAATGTTTTATTCATAACTTGACCAACAATTTGTTCTGTCATCCTGACCCGATACAATTCCCCTAGATTGTTCCTTTTTTTTTTTTTTTACAGTTATCTTCAGGCATTTGGCAAATGATGCTCCAAGATGGCGCTGGTGAGATCGGCTGCCGTCACTGCTGCTCCGACTTCTCTTCCACTATTTTTGTTTTTTTTAAGTTTTAACTTAAAACTTTTAATGTTTTTCATAACAGTATGACAGAGACACTCTTATTTCTATACACTCACCATTCATTGTTACGCATTTCACTGCATATCGTACTGCGTATGGTTACACGCCAAATAAAATTTGAACTTCCTTTATTAAATATATCCTTACACTGATTCACTAGCTTACTAGTCAACTGATGGTTGTTGTTGGGGGGAGTTTACCCAAATACCGAAGAAACAGATACACTATATTGCCAAAAGTATTCAACCACCCATCCAAATCCTTGAACTCAGGTTTTTCAATCATTTCCATGGTTACAGGTGTATAAAGTCAAACACCTAGACATGTAGATCACTTCTACAAATATTTGTGAAAAAATGGGACGTATGCCACCTGTACAATAAGGCCAGTCGTGAAATACTAAATGTTCCACATTCCACTGTTAGTGGTATTAGAACAAAGGGTGGATGGACGAGTGTGGGTTTGGCAGGTGCCAGGAGGACGATACTTGTCTGACTGCATTGTGCCAAGTGTTGTAAAGTTTGGTGGAGGTGGGATTAGGATGAGGGTTTGTTTGTCAGGAATTGGGCTCGTCCCTGTAAATCCAGTGAAAGGAACTCTTAATGCTGCAGCATACCAAGATATTTTGGACAATTTCTTACTCTCAACTTTGTGGGAACAGTTTGGGGACGGCCCCTTCCTGTTCCAACATGACACGGTCCATAAATCCATTATGAATTAGAGTGGAGACTGTGAGCCACACCTTCGTGTCCAACATCAGTGTCTGACCTCACTAATGCACTTCTGGAAGAATGGTCAAAAATTCCAATGAACACACTCCTAAACCTGGTGGAAAGCCTTCACAGAAGAGCTGTTATATTTGCAAAAGGCCGGGACCAACATCATATTAAACCCTATGGATTAAGAATTGGATGTTACTCAAGTTCATATGCATGTGAAGGCAGGCGAGAGAATACCTTTGACAATATAGTGTAGGTCTTTAGTTGTCGTTTAAAGATTGCAAGTGCCTTGACTGTACAGGCATCTAGAGGAAGTTCACCGCCTAGGAGCCCGGCCAGAAAACAGTCTAGATGCACGTCTTCCACGATCCCTGAGAAATGGTGGGACCAGTTGAGCAGTGCTGGAAAATCGGAATGAATGCGGTGTGGTGCGTGTGTGCGGGGAGTGATTAGAGGTAAGTGGGCCATTTTTAGCTTTGTAGGCGAGCATCAGTGTTTTTTTTAATCTGACGCAGCAGCTACAGGGAGCCATTGCAGGGAGCGGAGAAGTGGGGTGTGGTTTAGTTTTAACACAAAGCAGTTCAGACTCTGACCACAGACTGCACAACACAAAGCACACAACAAAATCTACATTAATTACTGATAATTATAATTATACTGTCATCAGTTTGAAAAGAACCCTTAATCAGGGCCGTTAGAGTTTACTCCAAGCTGCCGCTGAATTATGCGTTCTGATTGGTCAGAAGGTGTTGAGTAATTATCTGTAACACTACCTACAGTAACAGTACTGGAGGTTTATGCTAATTAACACATTTATTCTGTTATATTACTGTATTACCGTTTTAGCGCTTTGTCAACGTCAGAGGTTTAAAGTTTAAACAAAGCAGTTTAAACTCATTTCCGGTTTCTAGATAATGTCTAACATGCTTAATTAACTTCATGAAAGAGGAAAAAAAGAGAGGGATAGATTTTACTTGAAGATATAAAAACAAAACAACGATAAGCTAGTTCACCTAAAGAAAGAAAGGATATCAAGTCCAAATATGAACTAGTTAATGCTAGCAAGTATTTAGAATATACTGATATTAAGCTAATTAGTAATAAAAACCGAACTATCCTGGAACAAGAGTCGATTCCTCACGCTGGAGTTAGGCTTTGCTAATTTCATACTTAGCTACTGTAGGAAGCCCGAGTTAATAGCTAAGTTTTACTGCTGGGTTCCCACTTGACATTATTCTGACTTGACGCAGCGTCAACGGTCCTCGACATGCCTGAACCTGAGGTTAGCGATTGATGCTAAGACTAATTACAGTGTAATTTCACCTGCGCTAAATCTCTTCTTGCCACATCTGAAGAAAATGTTGATGTTTCCACTCCCCTGGTGGTTTTCTTGACATCAAACTTAAGGATGATTAGTTTCTTTCTGTTCCGAGCGTTTTTCCCCCTTGCCATTAAAGTGCTAATGAGTGCTAATTCCACCCTGTACATTAGCGTTAACCTTGCAGGACCTCACACACCAGTTAGGGCAGGAACAAAATCTTCATTAGCAGAGTGTGTTAGCTTCAGTAGGTCAGACTTTTATATGATTATTTGGTTTGGTCAAAGCACAGGAAACATCGGACATTAGCATAAACTTTTACGTCTGTACATGAAAATAAAAGCGTTTCTCGATTATTCTCTCTTCCTCTTTTTTCCCTTCGTTACATCTGTTCTTTTTTTCTTTAATTGTTCCAACGCCCTCACGGACAAATACATCGCTACATCAAAGTTAGCATTTGGAATAAAATCATACAAAAAAATTTAATTTAATAATAAAAATAGCGGTCCCATCATGACGCTGCAAAAACACAGTACACTAAAAGTTTAACAGACTTTCATCATTCTGCTGTAAGGTTTTTCTTTCCTGCACAAACACACCTTGTGTCATGTGATGATCTGTACCTGGGGTATAAATCACCGGATTATTTGATTGCTAAATCAAGTAACGTCATGACCTGTTGTTGCCTCTAACCACTAGCCTGTACCATAAGTCACTTTTTTAATATGTACTCATCTCCACACTTCATTATCAGGTTTATGATTAATGTTTATTGAAAATGACTGAAATATGAATTTTTTGTCAGAAACTTTCTCCCCCTAGAGCCCTGGCTGCCTCGCCTCCTGTAAACCCACCTTTACAGGATCCGCCTCTATATTGCACCTAGCTGTTATTACTTGTACCATTTTCCTGCATCATTACATGTGAAACAATGAATCACAAGACTATTCCTAAGCCTATTCACCTGCTTAATGCATTGCCTTGGTTACTATAAATATCCTTTAGTCAGTGTCCTACCTCAGTGCCTACACCTACCTGGTCTATCTGAGCACCTCTGCATGTTACCTGGCTGCTTGACAATCTGCCTCTGTCATTCAAAACGTTTCGCTCTACTTTACATAGCTGTGTGTTCCCTTAAACCTGAAAATGTAACCTGGTTACCTACCCTCGTCGTTTATACTACACTGTTACACTCCCTCCCTACATTCCTATCATTGCTGATTCCCGTGACTCACCTGGCAGTCCTTTGGCCCATTTAACCACCTTAACCAGTTGCCTCTCTCCAAGCTCGTTAAGGCTGGTCAGAAGGGCGGTGGCTGAGTCTGGCTGCGCGTGGTCATGCCCGGCGTTCACCACTTCAGGCTCGATGGACTCCAGGATGCTGAGGAAGACGAGCTGCGAGTTGAACATCATACCAGATTTGGGGGAAGGATTCCGGATCAGCTCCACTGAACCAGAACTGGATGGCATAGCTGAAGCCAAGCCCTCGTCCTCAGGAGCCTTCAGCTGACCGATCTTCTTCAGTTTACGAGCTGAAACAGAAAGGTTTAAATTTAAGTAGTCTAATGAAATGGGGCTACAGGAGCTTCATTTTTGGCACTGGACCCCTAACATTA
Organism: Clarias platycephalus; assembly: GCA_030068275.1. Taxonomy (NCBI): domain Eukaryota; kingdom Metazoa; phylum Chordata; class Actinopteri; order Siluriformes; family Clariidae; genus Clarias; species Clarias platycephalus. Next base: position 19,973,978 of record JAQQZT010000017.1, read on the forward strand.
TACTCGTGATAGCTCTGATAGTAGAGATGGAGGAAAAATCGTTATTGCGATTATTTTGCGTGGCAGCGCATGTGTCACCACACTGACTCCAAAATAGATTAAAAAAAAAAAAAAGAATTTGTAATTTATATATGTTTGCATTTGAGGTTCCTCTATAATCCCACAGGTGGTGCAGTTTAAACTATTCACACACTGGCAAGCGGCACAGCGCCCCGTGTGGTGAGAGCGAATTATTATTAAGTTTGATTGTATTTGTAACAAAATCTGGAAAAAAATATTGAATGGAGATATTTATAAAACAGTGACACTTATTAACTCGCAATATAAATGGTATCAGCACCTAGGGATCGTGATAATATCGTATCAGGCGACCCCTAGTGATTCCAGTCGCTAACTGATATTCTTTCATGTACACAATATTAAACAATTATTTATTCAGTGATCAAAAGAAGAGCCGTGAACATGATAAAGTTTCTCAGTAGTATTTAAAATTACCCAAAAATACCAAAAAAGTACCCAAAAATATAATTATAAAAAATTTAATTTTTGTAATAATGACATATGATGTAAACAGCGTTTCGGGTGTGCTACATACAGTACGATGCTTGCACGAAAACGGATTCGTACGTTTTCGCAAGAAAAACGACACATAATAAAACATTGATGTTCTATTTTTATTTTATCCGAATGTTTCATGGAAATATTTACGCTCATTAGCCGTTGCTCATTTGTCTGCTAGTTTTCCATTCATTCTTGTAACGAGGTCAGATTGAAAGATTTTCATTGTTTTTTTTCGTTTAAGCCTTTGCTGTCCTTAACAGAACTAACCAAAGCCATCTGAAATATAAAAGTGCTGAAAGACGAGCGCTGATCACACCGACGAGGGTAACGCTCTTTTTCTCTTCACCCTGCTGTATTCTGTAAACTCGCCCTTTATTCTTGGCGTGAGGACCGCTTATATTTCCAGACCTCATTTTCAAAATATAATCCTTGGCGGCTGAAAGTCGCCAATTTGTCAGCATTACCGCTTGGCAGCCATGTCTGGTTCCTTGGCACGTTGGCACGCTGGTCACTCTGCTAAGTGGCTGTGTTATGGATGCCCGCTGTAATATGATTCTGTTCCCGTTTAACTAATTTGCTAAAATAATAAATAAATAAATATATAAATCGACCCTGTAAAACGTTGTAGCCAGTGACTGTGTTGAAATCCTGAGTCCAGAAATCACCAGGCCTTCCGTTTGGCGGAAACCTTCTCACTGGCGGTCACCTTTAATCTCTTTTTATTTACTTAGTAGGTTCTAACATTTCATTATATTATAATTCTTCCTTATAGGACATTTATCTTTCTTCCTTTCTCATTACCTCCAGCTTTATCACTACCCCCCTCCCCCCGGCGTGTTTTACTGTCCCCCTAGAGAACCTTTGGACAGTTTAGTGGGGACTGAGGTCAGCGCCGAGCTCTGTGTGGAGGAATCATCAGTTCTCGATTAATGCCAGGCCTCGGACTGCAGACTTCAGAGTTATTATTCAAAGGCGAAACCCGTCTGCTTTTCCAGTCCAGGACCGATGTACAGGTTCTGAGGGGATTTAGCTCATACATTTTTGGCTCATCTGAAGCCATGGAGCTCTTCTGCTGGGGCTTTGGTGCGCAGAATAGGGGGAAATGTTTGAAATATTAAATGTACCCTTCTTGGCCGCGCTGCTGCTACACCGCCGCTAACGTCTTCCATCGTTATAGCCAAAAGATGAAAGTTTACATTCTTTTCCTTTTCCAAAGCTGGCTTCTTGACATGCTTCCAAATGCTGCCACTCAACAAGAGCTTAACGTTCACAAAAGCTATCTTCGCTCCTAAGCGAGAAGCAATTGTGCGTGTGTGTGTATAAAGTTCTTTCTAATCTAATCCAATTGCTCTCATTCTTTCTGAACGTGAACATTATCTCATCTCTTCCACATGTGGCATGATGTGATGGTGTCGGTTTCACTTGTTGCGATTGTTGTTGAACAAAAAAAATAAAATAAAAAATAAATAAATGCATTCAGCTGGCTGCAAGACATCAAAAACGATGCACTCAGAATCCACTTAAGCAGCTGCACAACCCGACTCTGAACACCAGAAGCTCTCCGCTGTGATGTTAGAGTAAAGCTTACGCTCAAGAGCTCTGTGTTCTAAGTTGTCCTTCCTAAAAGTGTGTGTCTTGGAAGCTTCTGCTGTACAGGGAACCATTCCAGTGTCTCATAAACCACGACAAATACGCAAAGGAAGAAAAGCGGAGGAAACTTCTCACTTTCTTTTTTTAATAGCTATTCATTATAGTTGTGCTATTACTGCATTTACAGTCAACTCCAGAAGTATTGGCCCCCCTCACGAAAAGCGTTACTTGTGCAAGCAGTGATGATTTGGGTAAAATAAATAATTTTTTTTAAAAAGGGCCAAGTTTTGCCTGTCAAATGAAAGCCACCATTTTGGACAGTGTCTTTAACAAGGCTGTCATGGGATCTTGGACACCTCTTATGTGAAGAACCTTTCCAAATGGTTGAGATTCCTGGGGCTCCTCGGGTGAGACCACAGATTTTTAAGTGAGAGTAAAGCCTTGATTCTGTGGTACTGGAATTGTCATTGTCTCATTCTAAAACAAGACCAGTTCCAGCCTTCTGGCAGAGGCAACCAGATTGTTAGCTGGCACTGAATTATGCCGCTGACCTTCATAAGAGCTCCTGGGCTGCTGGCATGAAAACAGCCCTGAAGCATCAGAGAACCAAACATAGCGATGATGATGTGTGTTGGCCAAAAAGCTCGATTTTGTATCTTGATGCTTGGCAAAGTTCAGCGAAGACACTGGTATTTGAGTTCTGGTCTCTGGACTGGCTTCTTCTCGTCCAAAAGGCTTCTCTTCATGTGGGTAGCGTCGCGCTGCTGAGAATTCAACCAACTCTGAAGTTCTACAACAATGTCCATTCTCTTTGCTATATGCATCTTTCTTTTCTCATTGGAGTTGAGAGCACTTGTTGATGTCAAACAAAAGGACTTCCCCTGGGTGTTATGTCATATTTATACACCAGTGAAACAGCAAACGGGCATACGCTAGGTGGCAGTGAAGTTCATATAATCACAATATAAGTGGCACGGTGGCTCAGTGGTTAGCACTGTCTCTTTGCACCTCCAGGGTCTGGGTTCGATTCCCACCTCAGGTCTGTGTGCATGGACTTGGCATGTTCTTCTGGTGCTGGGTGGGTTTCCTCCAGACACCCCGGTTTAATCCCACAGTCCAAAGACATGCAGATTAGGCTAATTAGAGTTCCCAAATTGCCTGTAACGTGTGAACGTTGATCCGAACACGGTTGTAAAAAAGGGTGAGCCTCAGGTGCCCATGAACCTGTCAACATGTTGCTGGTGTATAAGTGATAATCAGTGTTAATGTGATATAGATGCTGTTACACATATATATAAAACTGTACAAGAAGTGGCGTGTCTGTACATTGAAAATATTTGCGAAATAATTATTTGGGGGACGTTAGATGAGTAATAGAACACATCAAGAAGGTTTGTGGAATTTTTGTCTGTCTGTCTGTTTGTTTGAACACGCATCACGTGAAAACTACTTAACGCATTTCAATGGGGGATTCACAGGTGTATTTGGCTGAGCTTGAGGTAACATACAGACTTTGTTTCATCACAATCGGCCAACGGGAAGAGAATATATGCTACTTTGAAATTAAAATAGAAAACGCCCTTATATCATGAAAGAATCCGTCTTGAAAAAATTATTAATTTATCTAAAAATTCAACAGATGGTGAAGTCGCGGGCACATACTACAGTAGTACTAAATATATATATATATATATATATATATATCATTATTTTTTTGTCCTGTACAGAACAGTATGTCATGTACTGTATATATGTAATGTACAGCACAGAAGCTGGGGACAGAGCGCAGGGTCGACCAGGACACAGCGCCCCCTGGAGCAACTTGGCGGTGCTGGGGCTCGAACCAGCTGACCTTCCGATCAGTAACTGAGTAACCCAAAGCCGTAACCGCTTGAGTCACCACTGCCTCTATAGTCAGTATAATATTTGTGTTTTTAGAAATTTTTACAACGTGCCAAAATAATTCTGGAACCTACTGTAGATTTAAATTTATTTGTTTCTGCCTGGTTCATTGCCTGATTTTGGGATGTAACCATTAAGCCCATTCTGGGATGCGGTATGTGTCTATATGTGCGTGTGTGTGTGTGTGTGTGTGTTATAAACTACCAAATGCTCTGCAGTACAGGCGAAACAATGATGCCATTCCTAATAAACTGGCATTCCTCTGTCCTCATCGTTCCTCCAGCGCTTGGACCTCGCATCTTTCCCTTTTTCAGCTTGATTTCATTTGCCTTGGCTTTAGCAGACATCTGCTGTGCTTAAATGTGCTTCATAAATATACTGGACTTTATTGCTTGTTTGGGCAGTAAATATCCTTTCATCCTTCTCTCTCTCTTCATCTCTCTCTTTATTGCTCTCTCAAACTATACGACATTCCCTCTCTCTATACTCATACGCTATAAATATCCATTCTCACTAGCTCTCACACACACACACACACACACACACACACACACACACACACACACACACACACACACACACACACACACACAAATGCAGTTACATGGCTGGTTTGCTTGAACTGTGCAGCAGTTAGTCCCGGGTCTGGGCGGCGCTGAGAGTCTGATCTGATCAGAACTGTATGTCACCGGACTCGAGCGGAGACAAACAGACGTCACTGCAGCGCGCCGGCGGTTCCTCCTTCTCTTCTCCATCTCTCTCTCTCTCTCTGTGTGTGTGTGTGTGAAACTCCCGCTCATGTTTAACCCGAGCCCTGCAGCCAAACAGCTCTCTTAATAAAATCGGCTGGAAAATTGAACGGAGGAGAAAACGAGCCTGAGCTATTCGCAGCCACGAGTGTCTCGGACTCGGTCACTGAGCGAGATCCAAAAGCCCTGAGGGTTCGACGGAACCACGCGAGAGATCCTTACAGGCCTTGTTTGTTCAAAAACACACTGGTTTGTTTGTGTAACCGTGGAAACCCCATGAAACACACAGGCATGAGCGAGAGAACTGCTGAACGCTGACTTCTGAAAACAAAACAACTGAACACACACACACACACACACACACACACACAAATGAAAGTGTTAAAGAGAAGCAAAAAATATAAAACAAAATAGAGCATCAGGAACCAGATCACTCCTCTCTCGTCTGTCGTTCATGCGGCCCGCAGGTACTCACAGGCACAACGTGTGTCTGACTGATATAATCACACACACACACACACAGACACAGACACAGACAGTGAGCGCGTGTATCCCTTGTTCTTGTGATGAAAACAGCGGTACACACTCATCTCCCGGTGATCAGATTACGAGTCTCCTGCAGGATCGATAGTGAATCGGCATCAACACTCAGAGCGGAGCTGCACACACTACACACACACACTACACACACACACACACACACACTACACACACACACTACACACACACACACACACTCTCACTGCACACACTACACACACACACACTCTCACTGCACACACTACACACACTCACTACACACACACACACTCACTGCACACACTACACACACTCACTACACACACACACACACTCACTGCACACTCTACACACACTCACTACACACACACACACACACTCACTGCGCACACTACACACACACACACACACACACACACTACACACACACACTACACACACACACTCTCACTGCACACACTACACACACTCACTACACACACACACTGCACACACTACACACACACACACACTGCACACACACTACACACACTCACTACTGTACACACACACATCTGAACACAGTGTCGTTTATTCAGCACTGGTGTTGTGTTCATCTGGGTGTGTTTTACTGTGTGTGCTGTTTCCTGATGTGTGTGTAGGTGTTGTGTTATTTTTCTGTTGAACTGTGGGCGTGTTGTGTATGTGAATGTTTTTGTTGTGTTACGTATGGTTTGTGCTGGATTATATATGTTTATCTTGTGTGTTTTATGTTGTATGTGTGTTTTGTTTCGTTGTGTTTGTTTTTTGTAATGTTTAAGTGCTGTGTATGTTTTGTGTAGCTGCATGTGATTTGTAGGTGTTGTGTAGTTGTTATGTAGGTTTGGTGTAGATGTGTAGTTGTTGTGTAGGTTTGGTGTAGTTGTGTAGGTGTTGTGTAGGTTTGGTGTAGTAGTGTAGTTGTTGTGTAGTTGTTTGTGTAGGTTTGGTGTAGTTGTGTAGGTGTTGTGTAGTTGTGTAGTAGTTGTGTAGTTGTTGTGTAGTTGTTGTGTAGGTTTGGTGTAGTTGTGTAGGTGTTGTGTAGTAGTTGTGTAGGTTTGGTGTAGTTGTGTAGGTGTTGTGTAGTTGTTGTGTAGGTTTGGTGTAGTTGTGTAGGTGTTGTGTAGTTGTGTAGGTTTGGTGTAGTTGTTGTGTAGCTGTGTAGTTGTTGTGTAGGTTTGGTGTAGTTGTTGTGTAGCTGTGTAGTTGTTGTGTAGTTGTTGTGTAGGTTTGGTGTAGTTGTGTAGGTGTTGTGTAG
>JAQQZT010000017.1:19990328-20002030 GCA_030068275.1 Clarias platycephalus
ATTGGTTGATTAGATAATTGCATTAATGAGAAATTGAACAGGTGTTCCTAATAATCCTTTAGGTGAGTGTATGTACAGCTACATCTTAAACTTCAACTTTATAGATTTAGAAATGTTTTTGACTTTTGAACATCATGTTTTATTTTCGTCTCTAATTTTATTGCGTTTGATGTATTGTTTAATGTTTCTACACAACTGGAAATTTCTCTGTGTGGGTTTGTACTTTGAAATCCGGCTACGATCTGAAAGAACAAGTGAACTTCTATCCAAACATTTAGATAAAATTGACTTGTCTCGCTAAAACCGTCAAACTCTCTTTCTTAAAACGTGTAGTCATAACTTTTTGTGTTTTTTAAGAATACAAACAGTTTGGCGGGTACAAACAGGTAGGCCATGTGACTGCCAATGCAAACAGCTCGAAGAAACGTGTTTAATAATATGCACTCACAATTACACCTCCAGGTTGGGTCATGTTCTCGGTAGAGCCGGTTTGGTTTTGGGATAGGTGCCATAAATTACACCGATATGCACAGAGATCATGCGTCATATATGACAGTTGTAAAAACAAACAAAACAGATGATTGTTGTGGACAAAAATATCAAAATATCAGCAATATTTCAACGTACCGCCAAAGGATCGGATTAAACCAACGCGGCTCAGGAAAGTAATAATTACAGTGATTATAATAAAGTACAGTCAAACAACAACCCGAGGGAAAATGTCATCTGTACTTATTATTTTAAAAGACTTTTAAGCAGCTTAAAGACGATTGGAATCGTGTAACCTGATGCGCTAAAACATCTAGAAAAAAGTGACAAGTCTTCAGAGCGCCGACTTTCATTTAAAACAGCTCCTGAGGGTTTTCTCCACAAATGATGTCAAATGGAGCTACTGAAAACCATCATCAAAACACCACACACACACACACACACACACACACACACACTGCACTTAAATCCTCATCAGCACGACCTCAAAAAAAAAAAAAAAAAAACCCAGAATAAAAGACTGCGATTTAACTGACGTTAATGGATAAATAATCTGACCCGGAGGGTTGGGGGCGGTGGCAGCTCAAATGCTTTGGGTTACCCTTCGGAAGGTCAGGGGTTCAAGCCTCGGGAACCACCAGGCTGCCACTGTTCGGCCCATGAGCAATGCTGTTAACCCTGCCTGCTCCAGGGGGCGCTATATCCTGGCTGACCCTTCACTCTGACTCCAGGGTTCTTCTGGGATAAGTGTGTGCTGTAGGGTTCATGCCACAAATACCAGAATCTTATTTTATTATTGAGTTTAAACTTGAATATTTATAAGTTTCTACAAACAAATTTCATTATTTAATGTATTAGTACGAAATATTTGATTTATACAGTAAAATATGATATTTCACATTGATTTATAATTAATAAATAAAGTATTCACATTCGGTCATCTTTTATAGACTTTATGTGGGATTTTTTTTCTCAACCAATAAATGAATAAATAAAGTTATGTCAAAAACAAAGTAAGAAATTGGACAGAATATATATATTTACTTTTTTCACTTGTCTATAAAATCGTGGGCTTACACAGTGTAGCTGTTTAAAGCATGGAATATTTTGGAATGGAATATTTTTGTCTTAATTAAAATTAAGTAAATACTTTTTAAAAATAAATAGATAAAAACATCTTTCCAATTGTTTCTTTTAGTTTTTGTTGTCTATAAACATATTTTCAAAAATAATATTCGTAATTTAATGCAGCGCTAACTTTGTACAATATTAATCTCCATCCTGAAAATCTTTAATGATATCGTTAAAAGTACTGAATGCGTCATCCGATAAAGTTGTATTAATCAATGTTTCAGTCGTCCAAAGCGTTCCAGTGTAAACTGTTGATTTTTGTTTAAACCTTGATCAGAATCGAGCGTCTCTCTGAATTGCTCTTAGCGCTTTTCCGGTGTTTTCTATGAAGGTGCTATGTGCCCACACCTCGGGCTGAGATGTAACATGTTAATATGCTGAAGGCGAAGCCGGCATTAAGCAGCTGCCGTTCACGTGGCCGATCACCGAGCCAAGCGCAAACACTATCGCTCCGCGGGAAAGAAAGCAAACCGCCAGCTCATTCCCATTCTGTGGAGCGATCCCGAGCGGCACTGTGCCGTTTAACTGCGGCCCGAGCTTCGACAGCTGAGCAGCGTCCATGAAGGGGGGAAAAAAAAAGGAAAAGGAAAAGACGATTAAACAACTCGAGTCCTGTTTTAGATTAAATGTTTGTTTTTCCGCTTCCTCGTGCTTCGCATGTTAAAACCGACTTCACAAACACTACCGCCAAAACGCGCCTTAATCACCAGGTTCACACGACACCTGAAAGCCCAGGCACGCTATTCCACTGAAGCTCCACCCCACACACACACACACGCACACACATGCACACGCACACGCAGAACAGATACGAAGTTATACAACAGCTGAAAAGATGGCTGCATTGTGTAGTGAAGTGTAATATTTCAGTTCGGGCTTCGCAGGACGCCTGCTTATGTAACGCACCCTGGAGCTCCTCACACGGTCCTGATGGCGATGCAGGAATGGAAAGAAATTTCCAAATGCTCATAAAAGACATGTGTGAGAGTGAAAAAAAGAAAAGAAAAAAAAATGAAAAGGAAAAAAGAATGACAAAGAGGCAGATGGTTGCATGCAGGCCTCGGTGTAACGACATGGAATCTAAACCAACTCATCTGGACTTAGGACACATAAAAACGGGGGAATGAGAGGGTGTGTGTGTGTGTGTGTGTGTGTGTGAAGATGATCTAGAAAATGATTGAGAGGAACATTTTATGCAAAAATAAATAAATAGAAATTGTATAAAAATGTGGCCGTAAGCTTCAGGATTTCTTTAGTCTTGACACACACACACACACACACTTATACCTGTACACACACACATACATTTCAGCAATTAACTGACCTAAATCTAAAACACAAGAGGAATCTTTCTACAAATGTGGTTTTGCATGAAAAAAAATTAAATATATATGAGCAGTTTCTTTAACCGGGACAGGACCGAAGCTAATCTAGTCCAAGTGTGTGTGTGTGTGTGTGTGTGTGAGTGTTTTAATGGAACAATTATCTAGAACGCACAAGAGGAATTTCCCGAGATTTGGATTGTATTAAACAATGTTCTAGAATGATCTGTCGTTCCCACCTGCAGTCCCGAGGATTAGTCTTCATTCACAACACCAAAGTTTTCTTCTTCTTTTTTTCTTTTTGACTCAATACTACTACTATTAATAATAATAATAATATTAATAATAATATTAATAATAATAATAATAATAATAATAATAATAATAAGAGGTAGGAATTGGTCCAGACTGGGGTTTTACACAAATTTTAAAATCTGGGATAAAAAAAAGCAAAATGTCCACAAAACAGTTTTTTTTCTACAATAATAAGACAAAATGTATTCAGTTTACTGTAAGTCTGCTTATAGAGTATTCAGTTCATCTTATCCCAAACACAAAACACCAGCAAGAAGCTGAGCTCATCTGGACTTGTTACTCAAGATCAAGACTGTTATGGAACAATATTTTGGGATTAATCTAAAAAAAAAAAAAATATATATATATATATATATTTCACTTTAAAGCTAGAATATATGAGTGTTTCACTTTTTAAATAAAATGACAGAAAAATCCCTTGATATTCAAATTTTTCGAGATGCCCTCTCTCTCTCTACAGCTCTGGAATAAAAATAAGCGAACACTGCAAAATATTCCGTTTCTTATGTTTTTTCTTTCTTGCATGTGTTGGTGAGATGAACAGTTTTGTTAAATTCTTTTGTGAGAATATTTCCTACTCACAAAATCCTATAATAACTACTGTAATTTAGAGTGTATATTTAAAGGACATGACACCATCACCAGCCAAGATCATGCAGTGTTTGCAGAGCTTTAATAACTCAAACAAAATGTTATATTGTTTAATGCTTTGGCTAAATAACATTACGTAATCAGTATTTGAAGGAATAATGACCCCAAATTGCAGTTACAGCTTTCATGTGTTTTGGCTCTCCACCAGTGTTGCGCATCGCTGTTGGGGAACTTTATACCCAATAAAAACCAAACAGCTCAGCTTTGTTTGACCGTTTGTGACCCTCCATCTTCCTCTTGACGACATTCCAGACGTTTTCTGGAGTAAATTGCAGTAATCTCTTGGTTTTTCCCCCAGAGCTGTATATACACATATATATCTCGTATCTCTTCTCAATAATCAATAGAAAAGCCTTTATTGGCTATTACAGCAATAAACTCTTCCTATAATGGCTGACCAGCTGGTTGCACGTCTCCACTGGTATTTCTGCCTGTTCATCTTCAGCGATGCGCTCCAACTGCTCCAGGTTGGAGGGTCTCCTTACCGGCACCCTGAGGTTCAGCTCCTCCACAGATTCTCAACTGGATTTAAGTCGGGACTCTGGCTGGGCTACTGAAAAATGTTAATGTTTTTGTCTGCTAACCATTTCTTCACCACTTTTGCTGTGTGTTTTGGGTTGTTGTCGTGCTGAAGTGTCCACTGGTGTCCAAGGACAAGTTTCTCTGCAGACTGCCTGATGTTGTTGTTGGGAATCTTGATGTAGGGCTCCTTTTTCATGGTGCCGTTTCTTGCTTGACAGTGAAGGCGTCTCCTTTTTTACACCAAATAAAGGCTACATCATTGTGGCCAAAAAATAACATGTCTTCTTTGCCCAGATGAGCATTTCCAAAGGCCAAGCGTGCTTCTGTGTGCCTTATCTGGAGAAGTGGTGTCCTCTTTGGTCTGCGTCCGTGGACTGTCTGCCCCGAGATGTTGCCACCAGCAGAGCCCAGATTTATTGGGATGGCCTTGATGGTGATCATTGGATCCTTTTCCTCTCTCTCACTCTCCTCCTGGCCAGCAGGTGTCACTTTTGGCCCTAGACCACGTCCTCAGAGATTTTTCACAGTGCGGAACGTCTTGTATTTTTTAATAACACTTTGCTCTGTAGCCACTGGAACATTTAGAGATGGTCTTATTGCCCTTTCCTGACTTGTGAGCAGCCACGACGCGCAGCCGCGGGTCCTCAGTGAGCTCCTTTGTCTTAGCCATGACCGTCCACAAACCAACAGCAGAGAGCTTCTGCTTTTCACCTGTTCAAACAGCTGTTCCCAATGAATCAGGGTAATTAGGATGCTTTAGAACAGCTTGGACGATTGGGAATGGTATAGAACTTTGGGTTTCCCCATATACTGTCACAGTTTGTCACAGGGTATGAATAATTTTGCACATGCCACTTTTTGTTCAAATCTAAATAAAAGCTGAGAAATATTTTTTTCCACAATGATGCCTCTTCCACATCGTCTCATTATCTTTTGGGAGAAGCCCATGTCATTTCCGATCAGGGGTGTGAATAATTTTGGGTTTGACTAGATCAAACCTCTGTGTTTTTCTGGACAAAAGTTTTCCAGTCCTGGATTATTTCATACAAATGTTAAGACACACGAGTTCCCCGGGCGTAAATAAAAATGAATACGCAAACATATGATATCTAGAACAAAGTGGAACAGATTTATTTATTCTGGAGATTTATTAAAGATATCATCTAGAACAAAGTGGAACAGATTTACCCAGCCTGGAGATTTATTAAGATCGTATGTAGGACACGTAAACCAGCTTTCCAGTCAGGGTTATGTTAAACGCTCGCCCCTCACACCCCTCACACCCCTCACACCCCCGAGCCCTGTTCGCCGCGGCTTGGCATAACCATCTACAGTACAGCGGTCCGAGGAGGAGCTTTCCAGATTACCGTCCTCCACTAGGAAATAAGTAACTTATAAAAGACTTTACAGGCATAATGAGTCTTAAAATTTCACCTCAGCAACATTACATTGTTTTCATTGTACAGACATTAATGTTGTAAAAATGTCTGAGCAAACTTACGGACAAAAAAACTAAGAATGAAAGAAAAAACGGGCAGACTGACTGAAACGCACGAGCGGCAGTTTAGCGTTTGAAAAAAAAAAAGTAATAGAACAAAAAGGACAGTGTGTAGTGTTATGCAGCGCGTAACATGTCGGCCATGTAAATACACAATCTCGCTAATTGCTAAAAGTTGCTGGCGTTTGCTCTGACCTGAGAGAGAGAGAGAAAAAAAAAAGCTTACATTAAAAGAGTTTAATGACTCCGTTTTAAAAAGCTCTCGCGTTTGTAAAAACTTTCTTTTACAACCTGATCTCAGATAAAACCATGAAGAAGAGAGATTTACGGTACGAGTCTGAATTTAATGATGCGTTTAAGCCCGTGTTTGTATTTCAATGCGTGATTAGCATTCAAAGCGAGAAGGCATTAAGAGCTTATGTTCTGTTGATAAAGTCTCAGACAGCGGACAGCTAGTCATCCTGAGATACATCACAGTGGCGCGCGTGCTATAAGTCTCCTGTACTTGCTAGCTAAACCACATTAGCATCGTTGCAAAATATGATGAAGCCTAACGAGGGGAATATCAACACACGCGCCCGGAGACTGGGGGCGATTAATGGACTGGCGTGCTCCTGAAAGGCAACGAGACACCCTTTTAGACTATGTTTATCTTTGTGACACTAAAAAAGTGGCTTCATGTGGAGTCGGGGTGTGTCGAGGATCACTCTCTCAAACACACTCACACACACACACACACACAGGTTCGCATGCATGCATAGACACTCACACATGAAAGAATGCCGTTTAAAATACGCAAACACACCCTTGGTGCATAGCACACACACACACACACACACACACACACACACACTCTCACACATACACACGCAGATGTGCACGCTTATAATTACCACCTGATAATCAATGTCTGATGTCGAGCCAAACAAACTCTGCACTCTGAAAAATTAGACAAGCCGATACAGACACAACAAAATCCTCACCCTTTAAAGGTACCGACCGACCTGCCAGAAACGTGAAAAAAATCAAACCCCAGATAAACTCCTTGTTTATTACAGAGACCTCAGAGACACTATTGTACACTCCGGATGCTCCGGACACTGTTCCGGGATCTGTACCGTGTCCAGTGTTTAATCAGAAGGTACGTCGTGAAATAAGACAGTCACGCCGATAAATATTTGTTAAAAACACAATAATTTCATCCTCATATTGGAACAATGGATACATAACGAGTACAATGGATGCGGCAGGTGTTTTTGTGTCAGAGTCAATAGACAAGAAAAGACTTCAACAGAGTAAACACGGATGGTTTACCACAAGAAAAGGCAACCACCTGGGGCCGCATCCCACAGAGATGGAGAGCAAACGCCCTCAAGAACAATCAGGATCTGGAGACAATTGTGGTGAAGATCTGGCAGGACATCGCTCTCAAAGACACCCAGTCTCTCGTCCTTGGTTATGAGCTCCAGAACTTAAAAAGAGACATTAAGGACTATGTTTCCCTTCCACAACTCCAAAATAGTATTTGTTCAGATTTTTCTTTGGACTTTCTGGACTTTAGTTCCCAGCATTCCTTGTCTGCTTGTGTCATCATTTTTATTGGACATTTCAGTCATGCTCTGTTTATGGTGTCCAGGTGATGTAGTTTATTTCTAACCAGCAGCGTTATTTAAACCACCCACTCCCAAACTTAATCAATGTGAACATCTTCATTCCACCTTTAATCTCAGCTCTGATTGACAAACGATATAAACAAAGAATATTTTGTTGTTTATTAGTTCTTAGTTACTGCTTAAATGTCAATACTTAATCAGAAACAGCAGAAAAGCGCATTTTAAACTTAATTATAAAATTGACATCTCATGGCCCACCTGCAGTACCCTTATGGCCCACTAGGGGTGCACGGTCAACACTATAGTAAACAATTATTTCAATCCCTGAGTTTCATAACTGGTAATTTTTTTGTTAAGCTTCACATCCAGGAGTTCATCCATGGATTGTTTTGTTGACTTGATTTGTGAATGCTAAAACTAATGCTAATTTGCTAATGCTAGCAGTTCCTCCTGTATTGCATTTCTTCAGAAGATGTACTTTAATAAACGTTCGCCCGTGGCTGCGTGGCATGACGTAGTGGTGATGCTGAGGGGAAAAGATGAGGTGGAATATGCTGGAATACGTTAATGATGTATTACCAAAAGAACGGGAAAGAAGAGTGATGGAGGGAAACTGACACAGTGCCATGTCACACTGCAATGCTTTACTGCCTGTTTTCGTCACATAAATCCTATCAGTTCCTGTACTGGCTTGGAAATGAAATGAGACCTGAGATCACCAACCCAGAGTTGGGAGAACTTTTGGATAGAGAACCTATGATAAGTTTAATGGGATGGAATGTGATACCAGTGTGTCCCTATACCAGCTTGAATAACACACTTTGACCTTAACCTGGTTTTCGGGGACCTGAATAGACCAACCCTGGTAGACCTTACCCCTGCTTTCTCAAAGTCAAGGTGGAAGTTAAGGTTACAGATTCAGCATGACACCAGGTGTGTGTGTGTGTGTGTTCACGATGTGTGAAGAACAAATCTGTAACATTCACGGAGATAAGTGGAACTAAATCACACCTTATATACCTGGAGCCCACAAAGTTTTATAAACAACTTTACGCAGCATCTCTTATATTCACCAAACATCTCAAACAGCAGTCAATCCTGAGCATCAAAGTACTGGAACAAGCAGGACAGCTTAGGACACGCCCTCTTTTAAACCCCGCCTTCCTGTATTTATATTAATAATAAGATTGTCCTGACATTAGAACGAGCTCTGATTGACGTAGTGTTGAGTGATGTGACAGTACACTTTTCTGACATGTTGTCAGTTATGTTTAAGGGCGGCGCCATGTGATAAAAGTATCATTTGGAGGGGTTTCTATGGTATGTACCATGATGCATTTGTTCACTTCTGTAGCGTTGCATTAAATACAGCTAGACGTTATAATTTGCCTATGATTAGTTATGCGAAAAAAAGAAAAAAAAAAGATTTTCTGGGTACGTAATTAATGTTGAGTCTCACGCTCTAGGGGACGAGACTCATAGCGTCTGTGCAAAATAAAAAGCACTTTACATCGGACGTGGGACATGTCCCGGCTGATCCGCTGCGTTGCAGGACGAGTAGCGTTTAATGCTTGTCCAGATCCCTCCTTTAATAACTGCAGAGTGATTGAGGTCGATCTATTTTTAAAGGCTACAGTATCCCCTGAGCGTGTGCTACAGAAGCGTTTTTGTTTTTTTTAATGGAAAACTCCTAAGCTTGTGGTTTCCCCTTCGCCTCGTCTCCAGAACATAAACATCGGATCTAAAGGATCTAGTTTAAACTATTTCCTGTTTAGTGACGGCTCAGGATCTGGTATTTGAGACGTTCAGCCAAAACCAGCCATGTTAAAGTCTCATAAAACAAAAACATGTAAACTAACAAGGCCACCCCTGCTCTCTGAGAGCCACATCTAACCGTGGTCTCAGTTTCACACTCTTAAAATAAACACAACTAGGCATAAAAATCTAGAACACAGTCGCCTACAGGAACCTGTTTACACCAGAATGTTATTTTAGAGCCTTTTGCTCGGATTTTACGATCTACAAATAAACGTGCGTTAAAAAACTGTCCAGTAGAACAATCTCGAACAAAGATGAATTTAGGACTGAAAGCCTCCAACAAAGATGTGACACACAAACCGTAGGGACTAACAGGATAATGTCCTGATAATGTCAACTTAATATATTAAAATGTTTCCCGAGATGATGTTCTGGAAAGCTCATCGACATTGTAAATGGATATAACTATCGATTAGATTAGATTCTAATTATAAACTGATCTAAAATAATTTGTATATTTCTAGAATATCAGGATTGCTCTAGAACACAGGCAGAACATTTACCCTGACCTCCAGCCAGTTAACATTACTTTACCCAGCCTAAAAAAAACAACAACCGGGAAACAAAACACGAATATGTATAATCTGGAATACCTTACTGTCTAGAACAATCTAGAACAAGCCGCTGTGTGAAAGCTTTGAACTGACCTTTGGTGCTTTTTCGAGTAAAGAAGCATCTCTGAGGATCCAGCTTCAGTCTCTTAATCTCTTCAGGACCTGAAAGACCTTCACGTCTGATTAAACACGTTGGTTCCTTCCCGCTCTGTAGCGTCCTCACTGCCGTCTCCTTCCTCCTGCTCCTCGGTTATCTAGACCTCGGGTCAAACTCTCACTGTCACTTTCTCATCAACTGATGCTCTAAAGCCTGGCACATGGGTTCTCCTTCCTCAGGTTCTATAACACGTCCCTCTACAGCAGTAAACACAGACGCGATTCAATCTAGAACCTCCTGATGCTCTGAATCCGGAATGTCCCAGTCTCAGGCCAGTCTGGATCCGGAATCCAGAAGGTTTTCAGATTTCAGATTAAGATCAGCTGATTCGAACGTGAGTTTGAAAGTTATAAAATGTTATAAAATTATATCGCCCTGCTTGAAATGTCTGGGAACCGTAATTCGTGATCTAGAGCTGTGATCTGGACCTTTTTTTAATAATCTGATTAAAACCCTTAAAGATTTAATTGGTTTTCTAAAACACTCCACTGCACCTGATTGCTTTGGTTAGGTGTTTAAAAAAGTCAAAAGGCAAAATAACGAGAAGAAAGTGTTTGTGTGTGTGTGTGTGTGTGTGTGTGTGTGTGTGTGAAAGAGCAGGAGTCTACAGATCCAGATCCAGCTAAAGTTTCTGTAAAATCTGAAGATTCCTTTAAAACCCCGAGGCTCAGCTCGGCGGTGTCAGTCCTGTTAAAAGCAGATAAAAGACTTTTTCCCCCCTTCCTCGTTATCGTTCTCACCCTTTCTTCTCTCTCTCTCTCTCTCTCTCTCAGTGAGAACTTCCTCTCTCCTACACGCAGGTATTAATGAGAGAATTTGAGGAATTGATGATTTACAACAACCTGCGCAGCGCTTCATCCTCCTGGAGCGCTGCTACATCCTGCGCTCTGATTGGTCAGAAGGTGTTAATTAATCCTCTATAACTGTGGCTTTAACAGTAGTGCAGGTTTACATTAATGTGTCTTATTGTTTCCATAGTAACAGCTCGTTCACAGGGGTGTTCACGGTGCACGCTCTGATGATGATAAATTCTGTTTAAAATGCTGAAGGAGTCTCCAGTTCCAGACGGAAAGCTTCATGTTCTTATGTCCACTGGTTTAGGACAGACAGTCAATGCTTCTGTCTTTTTTATTGTCTTATTACGTGGAGAGAAAAAGGAAGCGGCGAGGCTGATGAGGAAGTGATTTGCGGCTTTTGCAAATGTTTTAAAACGGATCGTACAATCCGGTCTAGAAAGTTAAGAGTCAGACTGGGCAGCTCTGAGAACTTCTGCCTTCACTTTAAACAAGGAAAAAGTTCACAGGACGGAAAAGAGAGTTCAGCTTCAGATCAACTTGAGTTAAAGTCCTCAAATCCCTGAAAAAACCCCCACAAGCCTGATCTCACGTCAGCCGAGAGGTGACTTCTCTCTCTCTCTCTCTCTCTCTCTCTCTGTTCATCTCTCTCTCTCTCTGTTCATCTCTCTCTCTCTCTCTCTCTCTCTGTTCATCTCTCTCTCTCTCTTCATCTCTCTCTCTCTCTCTCTCTCTGTTCATCTCTCTCTCTCTCTTCATCTCTCTCTCTCTCTCTCTCTGTTCATCTCTCTCACTCTCTTCGTCTCTCTCTCTCTCGCTCTCTGTTCATCTGTCTCTC
>JAQQZT010000017.1:20003644-20018662 GCA_030068275.1 Clarias platycephalus
CAGCAGGTTAAAGCTCCTCATTCTAGAACCCAGCAGCAGGTTAAAGCTCCTCATTCTAGAACCCAGCAGGTTAAAGCTCCTCGATGTGGCGTGTTCTCTACTCCAGAGCCGTAATCATTTTCTGCTGTAAGAAAAAAACAAGCAGGACGCTATGTGGAACACAGCCCAGACCTGCAAGTCAGCGGGAGTACATTCACCACACACACACACACACACACACACTTGCTCCTGTCAGCTGAATTTGACCCCGATGATCATGAGTGTAAAATGTGGCCCTGATCCGTATTAGTGTTCGCTCTTAATTGCTGCAGAACCAAACAAACGAGGTGAGAGGCGAGTCCTCTTTTATTAAACAACAAAACAAGAGAAAAACAGTTAATGAGACTTGATTCTGGCTCTCACACAATCCGCTCTGTCTTTTCTGTTCCTCCCTTTCTTTCCGTCCTCGTCGCTGTTCGGTATTCCGCTCGTCTCTCGTCGCGTTAACGAGCCGGGACAGCGCGAAGAGCCGAGCCGAGACCCGGAGCGCCGGGATTATCCATGCTCAAATACTCCAAGGAGACATTACTGTCTTACAGAGCACACACACACACACACACACACACACACATGCATATACACATATGTACAGTACTGTTCAAACTTCTTAGGCACATGAAAGTGAAATTATCTGCTGTAGACAACTAGAAAACGTCGTTACAAATAAAACAACATGTTTCTGCATTTAAAAAATACTATAAAAAGCAGTAAACAGTAATTAATGAAACAAAGTCAGTCATCGGTGTGACGAGCCTGTAATTAAAATATGGTTTCGGGTACAGTGTGTGTGAGTGTGTGTGTGTGTGTGTGTGTGTGCAGTTTTATTCCATCCTGCAGAACCAGACACACTGGGACGTTATCTCACCTGCTTCTGTTCTCATAAAATAAGATTGATTTATTTTTATTTTTTTTCTCTTTTACATAAACGTCTGCCTTCTTTTCTGGCCTACAGAAATGTTTTTGTTCGATAATATGTTTCGTGCTGGAATTCTAATGTTTAGAAATCAGAAATGTTTTTGGACCGACTTAATGATGAAGTCATAAAATAAACACGTATAACAAAGTTTGTGCAAAAAAAAAAAAACTTTTGCACACAACTGTATAAAAAAAAACAAAAACAAACAAACACACACACAAACACACACACACACACACACACAGATGCTTCTGTCAGCTAAACATGACCGTGTTGATGGTTGCAGTAAAGACTACGAGAGTTTGTGAATGATTGTTGTGGAAGAGGGAGCGAGAGCGTCGTCTGCGAGTTCCTCTCGCTCTCGCTCCTTCTCCATCTCGTGTTCTAACTCTCTCATCAGTCTGTCTGTCTTTCAGCTCTGG
Organism: Clarias platycephalus; assembly: GCA_030068275.1. NCBI lineage: Eukaryota > Metazoa > Chordata > Actinopteri > Siluriformes > Clariidae > Clarias > Clarias platycephalus. The sequence goes on from JAQQZT010000017.1 coordinate 20,005,022, forward strand.
ATAGGATCTGACCAGGCCGATTTAAATGTGTTTGAAAGCATGGTGATGGACAGGAATAAACGGTCAGCGTGGGACACGCGATCTCACACAGCCGCGAGCCGGGACACTGTGAAGCAATGAGATGACAGTCTGAGATTATCTGTGTGTCACTACACGAGGTCAGAGAGCCATTAACGCATTAACGCACACACACACACACACACACACACACACACACACACACACACACACACACACACACACACACACACACACACAAAAGCTCCTATGCCTCCTTGCCTGTGCAGTGGCTATGCAATGGTACAATGTCCTCGCCTTAAAACTGGGGCGTGGCTAGACATTCTGACTCTGAATAACCTAATATACTTCCCTCGTCCTTAACGGAGCGAACCCTTTTCATCTCCATACGTAGCACTTACAGGTGCCCGCTGACACTCCGGGGCTCTTGGCATCACCCTGCCTTGGTGACTTTTTACAGCACGCCTGGCTAGGATCGCACTACACCACGTGACATTACACTCTCATCACAAACTGTTTAGTGATTTACACAACCTCCAAAATCCGCACTTACACCTGGCGAACACCTGCCCTGACACAAGCTCTGAACCTGCAGCGCACGTCTGATTTAGCCCTGGATTAGCATCTACTAGAGCGTTAAAAAAGGTACTGAAAGGTATTATTATGAATAAGACTAATATTATAATAATAATAATAATAATAATAATAATAATAAAAGTTGTGAACACTGAGAATGTGTTCAGTCCGATCATTTTGATTTATACATATTTTCTCGCACATTTCATACTCATTTCCATAATTATCTTCTGATTCTGTAAGCCCACTTTGCGTCAATGACTGTTGTTAAAAGAGCTACACAAATAAAATTGAATTGAATTGTTCAGTTGTGTTTTCAGTATTCAGTGGTGTTAGTAATTGTTATTTTAATAAACAACAAAAAATAATTATCGTTTAAGCTTTTTTCCGGTAATTTACTCCTTACGTTGCTGAACGTAGCCTCTTCTGCTTTTCTCTGAGGATTTTACAGTGAGTGAAACAGCGCCTCCCTAAACGCTATGTTGTGAAAGTGTGGTGAAACGCGGTATTACACTTTTACCGCCATGTCCGAAGGGAAGCCAGGCTTTCGTTAAAAAAAAACAATAAACAATAAAAGTTTATCCAATCAGCTACGGCTATCTTCAAAGCATTGACAAACTGTGATTTGTCAGAACAGTGCCGAGGCTGTAACTGCCTTCTCTTGGTTAATAAATGAAGGAATAACCTATCAGATGAGGCTGCTGTGATACCGATGAGCAAACTGTGAAACCAGACACCCTTCTACATTACCAGTAGCACACATTAGAAATGGTGGAGATTTTAAGTTTGTATTTAAAAAAAATAAAAGATAATAAATAAAGAATAATAATAATAATAATATAAAATATACTACCACTTGAGCAGCAACTTAAAAATAAAAACCCAGAGCTGCATACAGACATCGTTTAAACACAGAATATAAGAAGTATGGATATGGATAGCATGTGTCTGTCATGCTCAATATACAGCACAGCGCCGTGAAAAAGTATTCGCCCTTCCTGACATTTAAAAAATATATATATTTGTTGTTTCATATTAAACTTTAATATCACACAAAAAAGTAAATACTTGTGTTAATGGAAAACAGCTGTCCAAACCTACCTGTCCCCATTGAAAAACGTAATTGCCCCTACTTGCTAAATCATGAATGAACTGTGATTTTTGGAAAGTTAATATAAATTTCACTTGCCACGCCCAGGCCTGATTACTGCCAGACCTGTTGAATCAAGAAATCACTTAAGTAGAACCTGTCTGACGAAGTGAAGCACGATGTAAAAAAGCAACACGATCTAAAGATTCAAGAACAGACGAGAAACAAAAGTAACTGACGTATAGGTCTGGACAACAGCACTGTACTCGACAGTTTATTTTCATGCAAATTAAACGTTTCCTGATTGAGTTTGTAATAAATGATTGTTTTATTCATTATTAAATCTTTGCGGCACATTTAGCATCGTAATACATTTAGCATTGTGTAAAATCATACCTGCGCTCTGGAGGTTTGTCTGGTTACGGTTCATTGGTTCAGTGGTGATGTACAGTATCATGTACAACACAACACACACACACACACACACACACACACACACACACACACACACACACACACACAGTGGAATATTTAAAGGTGAGTACGAATGCTGATGCTACACACTATTTATTGCTATTTAAAACATGATAGCGTAGCATTCGCCATCAGCTCTTCATCACATCGCCCCTCCTCATCCTCACCCGTGGCATTTGAAGACTTTAATTAGAGTCTCGTCAATCCGCCGTCTTCTTCCTGTCTGTTTATTATTCTGTCATTCTTCATAAATCCTGTAATTACCTGTCCGTTTACCGAAGACTGATATTCATAACTCCGATTTAATGAGACAAATATTACACACACACACACACACACACACACACACACACACACACACACACACACACAAACATCGATGCACACACTAACCCGAAAACAATCTATGTGAAGGGTAAGGTTAAGGTGCCCCGTTACTCCCACATGGAATTCATGGCTACACACACACACACACACACACACACACACAAGAATAATATTTAATAATATCACATCTTTAAGACTTAATTCCTGAAGTATAATACAATGAGCTCTAATAATAGCCATTGTCATAATGTTTTATACACACTTGTCTTTAAACACACATACACACACACACACACACACACACACACACACACACACACACACACACACACACAAATTCATTATTTCCCCTAGTGATTAATGTCAACCTGACTTTTAAGAAATGCCTCCTGATTGCTTTGAGGGATGTGTTCAGAGATTAAACTCTCTCTCTCTCTCGCTCTCACACACACACACACACACACACACACACACACACACACACACACACACACACACACACACACACAAATATGTATCTTTAGCAAATCTTGATTTTAAGTCGAAATGGTGAGCTGCATGTGACACGGGGACAGTTTCTGTTTCTCTAGTGTTTGTGTCTAGTCGCGTGTCTCTAGCAGACCGGGCGTCCCCGGTTCATCGGCCTCCTCACAAGCAGCTGTCTGACTCCCACTCCCCCAGGGGAAGGAGATGGGAGAACACCTACTCGCAGGCACCTGGTACTCGGCCTTCCTCACTCGGGAGACCAGCGGCGAGTTGAATGAGCCAGCCATCAATGCTGGATGTCTCAAGAACCTCATACGTCAAAGCTGTCCAAGCAGGACAGCTAGGAATCCAGCACCATCGCAGGGAACAACCGTGCCGCTACTGCAGCAGGACCCAGCACCGTATCTCATACAGCCACACGCAAGACGAAATGAGGAAGCTCCGCCTCCTACCCTGACATCATGAGAACTGAACACACTGACTGACTCTGAGTACAGACTGAGTCTGGCGACAATCCTGCAGAGCTTCATTTGCCATCTCGTCCATGTTCAAGTTCTGGATGGGTTTGGGGACATGTCATCCCCAGGTCAATGTAGTCATTCGGCAAATCCAACCGAACAGCCCTCAAGATCCTACATATAGATAGCCTCCACCTCAGGAAGAGGTCAGAGTCATGGAGGAGATTTCAGGGATACACACACTCCTCCACCTCTCCAGCTTCTGCAAGTATGCCGTAGCGTTCCGACATAACACACTGGGAAGGCTTTCAGCGCGTAGACAACATTCAGATCTACTCCCCAGATCTTTCCATCCACGTCTGTCATGTCAAGATGGTTTTAGTTTAACAGAGGCAGTAAAATGTGAAGCCCAGATGGCGTCATTATGAACCAGGGGTTTGTGGTGAGAGCTTGTGCTCGTACTCGTGTAAGGAAGTGCAATGCCAAATTTTTGCTGGCGCTCATCCCAATCCATGGGTTTAGCGTGACTGGGGCTCCACTATCCTCCCTGTTACTAAACAATGCTGAACACCTGACACCTGCCCAGGACCTCGGGGGAAACAAAACGAGGCAACACCCTGACCCAACAAAGAGTGTTGAGTGTAGAGGTCAAAGCTTCTGAAATCTCTCGTCTACAACGTCGTCTCCAACAGACCTGGAACCTGGAATCTGTGCCGGGATAAAAAACGAGAAACGCCCTAAGGTTGGCCCTGTAACGATGGCGGTACTGCATGAGAACGAGCACATGTTTCTGATATACACCAATCACAGGACGCACTTAACGTAGCTGAGACTCCACCAGGATAGATTATACCCACTTATAATGTCCAGGTTCTGACATCTGGACGCTCACACGGTCACGCCCACCTGACTCCTGACCGCACGCTGGAACTGTTAATCACAGGTTAGTCACATACAGGTTGTCTAGGCCGTGCTTTATTTGTCCCCGTCAGTGTGTCTTCATGACTGTCCTGAGGGTTTTAATCCCGTGTCTGTTCGCCAGACTCTCGCCTCTGACTGTCAATCACCTGTTTCATGTCTCCGATTATCGACTGCTGTGTTTGATTTAATTATTTTTCCTTCAATAAACCCCGTTAAACTGCATTCAGGTCCTGAGAATGTATTCATATTCATTTCATTCATTTATTTTATTTTCCAAAATATCATCAGATTCGAGATCCCGAGCGTCTCACCTGCGCTGTTACGAGTTAATATCTTCCGTATGTGAACTGAGGAGAAGCTCGGCTCATTTCTAGACGTAATTCGTATCCTTATCATTAAATATCTCCGTCCCACTAGCAGATTATTTACTTTCATTTAAAAATAAACACTTTTTTTTTTATGTAATACATTTGGAAGATGTTTTCAGAAATGGGACTCACAGCTGTGCTGCGGTGTTTTTAGTGCTCCTGCTTGTCCTCACTTTGTAACTAAAACTTGTGTGTTAAAAGCATTTCGTGTACTTTGGAGTTTGTACCTCGAACTCTTTATATAAAAAAATTGAAAAAAAAGGGAGCAAAAAACATATCATTGTAGTCGAGAGAAAAGTCGAGGACAAACTGTAACTAAATAACCTCAAACACATCATTTATTAACAAAATACCATCACACACACACACACACACACACACACACAAAAATAATGTTTCCTTCTGTTTATTTCTTTTAATTACGGGAACACGTAATAATAATAATTACACAAGAAAATGTTCAAATGAACTAAAATTCAACAACAAATTGGCCCTCGTTTACACGCAGGCGTACACACACGAGGTATTATTATGGGTATAAAAAAGGTCTGAGGTGTGTGTGGGGTGTTGTGTGAGTGATTTGTTGTGTGAATTCTGCCACATGCAAAATAAACTGCAAAGGGAGAATTATGTAAATGAGGTGTTTTAGAATAAACAAATTACTCTCAACGAGTTCCGATATTAAAGTGGGATGATAACGCATTGGTGGTGTGTGTGTGTAAGTGTGTAAGTGTGTGAGTATGCACGTACGTGTGTATGCGTGTTTTATTTCCACGAACCTCTTGTCTGACTTAGAAACTAAATACAGCAGTGGACGGATTAGACATTAGAATTGCAGGAAAGTATAACTAACTAAGACACACACACACACACACACACACACACACACACACACACACACACACACACGTGTAAAGTTGGCTATGGTGAACACACACTGATAGATTTCGTGACACGAAGGCAATCTCCATTCTCACAGGATGAAAAAGTGAACGGAAGGGGGCGGAGTCTCCATACATGACATCGCTACGACATCAAAGAGGTACGAGTTCAAATGCAGCTGCTTGTTTAAATGAGGCAGGAAGCTCATCAAATGACATCATCTAACTATTTTTTCTTCAAAAGTAAACAAGAATGAGCTTATGCAAATGACACCTTTAACGATGTTCATTTACATACCGTCTCCTACGGCAGATCGTCGTTAAACTTGTGGATCTGCCTCGACTCCGCCCACTGATTAACGCCTTGCAGAAACATCTTCGACAATGAACTCGGCTGCAGACTTTTATTGTAGACTTTCTTGTGTGAATAATGTAACCTTGAGGAATTAGTCCTCCAGGCTTCCTGAAGGTCGTTCAGTTTGTCCCCGTACCCGAGCACTTCCGAAGGAGTGTTTTTTGTTTGTTAAGCCACACGGTGACCTATGAGTCATCTACTGTAGCTGAAGTCCTGATCCAGTGGGAAACAGGTGCAGATCCTGACAGATGATCAGGTGGTGATTAGGATACTGCTGATGCGGAGGGGTTGGAACAGACGAAATGAGGTCGTGCGGTGGTCGTTATACATAAACAACCAGTTTCTAAACTCTATCTCTTTAGGCGCTTTGCAGCCTGTCGCAGTTTTACTCATTTAATCCACATGATTTCATTTCGATTAATAAAAAGGGGGTAAGCTTTGCACAGTACTGTATAAATATCTGTCTGTCTCTGCGTGTAAAATGACCGGGACATCGATCCAGGCGGCACTTAAATGATCTGACCTCCAGTCTGGACGATCTGCTGCAGGCTGCTATTGCTGCTAATCTGCGTGGAAATAAAATCACTAAGTACTAGCAATAAGAGACGAAACAGTTCCAGTTCCCTGTAGAGAAACAAATCCAGTACAAACGAGCTCTCAGACTGACACGAGGGTTTGTTGATAGTCACAACTCGCCACCTGGAGATAAAAAGACCGAGCGCTGTGAACCGAGGCTCCTGTACCACGTGTTACGGATTCCTACAAGAACTAGCTGGAGCGGAGTTCAAGTTTATGGCGGCACCGCACATGTGCACGTGTCATAAATCAAGCCGGGTGCTAATACTTTATATATTGAGTGCAGCCACACCCGGCTGCTCTTTGCTCTTTCTCAGATGTTTCACGCTGCCATTCGAGCGCAGGGTTTCATGTGAAGCGCTTTAGATTCTTCTGGCACTTCTACAGACGTGTTAGTGTAGCTACGTCTGCAATCGGCCATTTTGTCCTCGGAGAACATTGTTACAGCTCAGCTTTTCACATGTGCTTTTAATCTAGGAAACGTGTTCGCCGTGCGTTTCTCTCCACTGTGTGAGGGAGGGATGCTGGAGCGGAGTCGCTAAAAAGGCGCTGCTTCTCGAGGCGTGAGGCGTGGTTTAGAGATTCGCTGGAGGAAATGTAAACTAACAGGGCCGAGTTTCAGGAGGAACACGTGTTTGCGTAAATCATCAAGATCGGAATCATGTTTCTGAACTGAAATAATAAAAAAAACTTTGTATTTTGCCTTGTTCAGACTTTTTACAGGCTGTCTAATGTCTAATATACATTAAAAATAAATATATATAGTTATTAGTTTTAATTCGACATGTAGATTGTTAGATTGCTGTAATAATTGTGGCTTGTTGCATTTATGATGTTTTCTTTACTTGCTGTAGAATTAATGTTTTATTCATAACTATCATAATTAGCAGAAAATTCATAACATGCCAGATATATTTGAAATGTTCATTTGCATTCAGCAGTGTATCATTAAATGAATAAAACTCATAATACTCTTCTAGCACGATTGTACTTACTGTAAGTATGGATTTATTATCAGCCGAAACATTCAGCAGTACTGGTGCTGTTTCTATTAGTTTTATATGTTTTATGTTATACGTTTAATACAGAAAGTGTGTGGCCAAAGAAGCTACTTCTGAAGTTTATGTAACAAACTAAAAATTTCAAGTTGCTAAATTCAGGAGAGATGATTTTATATGTGGCCCCCAAAATGGCCATTTTTTCAGCGTTATACTGTCTCACTTCAAACAATAATTATTTAAAATACAAATTATTTATATTTCGTTACGATACAAAAAAATTGGTGTCAGCTTTTAGAAACATATGAGCTGTAAAAAATATTGCTTAAATTAAAGCATTCTGAGCAAAATTAAGGATTCTTTCCCAAATCAAACCTGTAGTGTCCGTAACCATGATAAATTCATGATGCAATATCTTAACAATTTTGTATTTTAGAATTATACATTTTTTCAGGTTTATATCTTTTCACGTGATCTCTAAATTGGCCAAGTTTCATCTGAATGACAGTAAAGATCATTGAAAGATTTAAATTCAAAGTTACGGACACTACATAGCAAATGTTTTTCTTTTTATTTGATAATAAAATATATAAATGTGTATACGTATTTATTTAAAAAAATAAACATGGATAGGGTGAAAAGAAGCATTTATTGTTTTGAAAAATGGTGTTATATGATCCTATCTGAAACTTTTTCACCTAGGTGAGACACTTTTTCAACACCATGTTTTGGCCGCTTATAAATATTGAAATTCAAACTGAAGCAATTAGGAAATGAAATAAGAAGCAGGTTAACTAGACAACCTAAAGACTCAAATAATACGAATTATTTAGATTTTTAAAAATGTATTCGATTGATTGAAGTCCAAGTTTTCCATGCTTTCCCAGACTGCACGTCTTCACTGTTTTGTGCTCCGACTGGGAATATTATGACTACTCTCTGTAAAGAGAGATTACCACAGAGCATTATGGGATAACAGGACAAGACACTTCCTCCTGACGGAGACAGATAAGGTCCCGTCACGGCCAGAGCTGCAGATACCTCACACACGTGACTGAACAGTTCACGTTTCCATCACAGTGGGATGATGACTAAATTACAAGTTGGCGAATAAGGAACCATCACGTTTCACGCATTCCTTATCCGCACTGAGTGTGTATCTAGACCTGAATACGGCTTTGAATATTTGAAGATCGTCTACTGCTAGCCAACTAGCAACATTTACGATCGTATAAGAAACCCAGCGAGTGCGCACCCGGTGCAAACAGTGTACCGTCCTGTCACAAAACATCAAATGAATGACGTCTCCGCCAGGCTTCATGCCAGAAATTTCCTGAAGAAAGCCAACATTGTCACAAGTCTTAAAAACAACAAGCTTTTTATACTTATTGCTATTCATTTTTGCTTTTTATCTTTACCGTTAAAAATAGCATTTTACAGTTTTTCTTGGACCTGGCCCAAGTTTCTTGATGCTCAAATTTGTTTTTAAATATTAGCAACAAAGCAACGTTTGGCTTTGATGTTTGCTGTTGACACCTTTGATGACAGTTCGCTTCACTTGCAGCACACACTGTCAGAGCCCATGCTGTTGGTTCATGGGAGGACGGGGCCAAGGAGCGGTATTCTCCCTCAGTAGTGCCGTTTAATGAAAAGTGACATCGGGGACATGGTTTTCAGGAGCATAGTGTGCTGTACCACCCTTGGCAAGCTGCCTATGCAAGGGACTGTTAATGTCAGCTGGGGTTCAAACAAGGAACCATCCAGAACCTGGACGAAGCCAACTTACAAACTTCCTGTTGTAATATCACCCAAGTTGTCTTGTTGCTCACACCAAGACAAGCAACTGTCACCTTTCCAGTATCGACCCAAGATCTGTTTCAGACTTACAGAAACCTGGTCCAAACATCAAACAGAAATGTTCACTTTCTAACTTTCTTTACAGAGTCTGCCTAAAATCAGGATCCTCCTAAAACAAACTTCTTCCAGAACCCTCTTGGCTGTTGATACAAACCAGTATGGTTCTCAAATCCAGAACCTGATTCAAAACTGTGACCCAAACAGGGCTTCCAGCAGGGGCTGAGAACCTGGTCCAAATCCTGTAAAGAGAGCAACAGCAGGATTAAACCTGCCGACAAGTTTTTAATTCTCCAATAAATATTGAAAGCATCACCGCTCTGAGCCTGGTCCAAAAGTTTAAATGCATCACTCAGGACCTGAACCGCAGACTTTCTGTAGTCTTATCCTCAAACAGGGCTGAACACAGCAACCCCTTTAAAACACAGTCCAGGTTTGAACTTCCGATTACACTGGACAGAAAATTCTGGTATCCAAAAAGTGATTCTCGGGAAGCTTTAACAAGTTAATCTTCTTGTACAACATATTCTGCACCAAAGAGTCTGAATCCATGTGAAATAGATTCTTTTGTTTTTGTTTTTCAACTTCACATAAAGAAAAAAAGCACATACTGTAGGACTGAAGACGTTCTGGTAATCACCTTTCCTCAATTGGTCCTCAAACTTTACCAAATACAGTGCATGTAAAAATGACTAAATCAGCCGAGCATGAAGAACCTGGTGTTCTACTAAATAAATCATTGCTCCTTATGTAAAGAAGAGTTTACAACATTTACTGTGACCCATCAGGTGTTGTTTTGTTGGTTAGAAACACATGGCATTTCAGCAGCTCTGTCCCTTGGCATGAGACCAACTCTCACAGTGTGATCCCTGCATGTTCTCGTGATCCTGTCTCTTAGAACCCAGTCCAAATCATCTCATCTTCTAAATTGGACAGGAGCAAATTTATTAAAACAAACTCTTTCAATACCACAGTACTCGAACCAGAAACACTTCAGTGCATGCTTCAGCTGAATGTTGGAACCAGCTCACAATTTTACTCCTACAAGAGCAATATTCGAGATTCTCACATATTCTTACATGTTTTTTTATTCAACAAACCTTCCAGAACCTGATCCAAAAACGTAAATTCTTCAGATCCCAGTGAACTCTGGAACCTTGTTACTGATCCCAACACATAGGTGGGTGAGTCAAAAATGATCCATTTCATCCGATTCATCACTACGAGCCTGAGAGTAAACGACAGAACGGAAACATGCTCAATCACCGACCGAGAAACCAATGCTTGCAGTTTTCTGGGATTCTCAAAAGCCAGTATTGGAACATTATTAGGAAGAAGGTTCAACCTCAATCAATAGTGCTCATTACAGTGAAGAGCTGAAGCCTAAACCTCAGATTTAACACAAAGGACTGCTATCCGAGGACTTCCCACAATCTCAACACTCAAAAACTTGTCTTTGAGGTGTTAAAGCATCCTCCCTATCCTGATCTCGCTCCATCAGACTTTCATCTGTTTGGTCACCTGAAGGCATTCGTCCCCATGAGGACGAAGATTCACTTCTGATGAAGAAGCGAAGACAGCGGTGCATTCATGGCTCTCAGCCTGAAGCTTTTGTTTTTTTTTTAAATAAGGGAATATGAAAGCTTGTTGACAGATGGACAAAGTATATTGAAAAGTGGCTAATAATTGCGTTGAAAGATTAATAATTAATAATTACGTCAGAGATTTGACTTTTCTAAAAGTGAATTATAATAGATTTTACAGCCAAAGTGTGGATAAATTTTGACTCACCCTCGTATTTCCAAAGAGTTGGAAGGAAATATAAACACTCTGCATCTTTATCAAGGCACGTTACATGTCATATGTATTATGTACATCTCATACTACAGCAGGGGTGGATTCTGGATTGTGATTAGTTGCCAGGTATTGATTAATAGTGCAGCTTTATAGTAACGCACTCTGTCTGTTATAGACACATGACGCAGTACTCATCTGTCAAGTGTGCTGCGATGACGGCGACATGCGACTTACTGCTTTCATGTTCTCAACAATACACCAAGCATGGCTGCTCGCTTCAAAGCGCCGCTTTCTACCTCGATGTCTAAATGTTAAAGCTTGAGGCGTTTTGGCGCAGACGTTTCAGATGGAACCTGACACGGTACATAAATGATAGACTTAAAATCTGCCACATACAGTACAGTAGTCAGAAATGTAATAGTTTGGAATAACATTACATAATGTAGTACTGCATTCCTCTGGGTTCTTGGGTTTCCTCCTACTGTCCAAAGCACACAACAACAACTAAAAAAAAGAACTCATGCCAGGAGGGAGTAGAGCTTCGCTAAATTACAATCCCGTCAGCTTGAATGAGTGTATGAATTAAGATGTCTATTTAAAAAGAAACCTTTAAAAGAAACTTTAAGAGATTTTTTTTTTATTTCCCAAAGAGCGTAGCTCAATGTATCTAATTTTGTAAGCCATGCTGATGACCTTTGACCTTAGCCTAACGTGATTTGTCTAACTCGCAATGCTAATCCTTTTAAGAAACTTCCTTCAGCAACTGTTCGGTAACTGTTACCTACCCAGAGAACCCCTAAGGAACCCTACTGTTTTTTCTTCTTAAACACCTACTAAAAGAAAAACTGCAAAACTACACAAGGTTCTGCCTATTGAAAACTATTCCTTGAAGAACCATGTCTTTTCCCCCATCAGGAGTGTGCAAAATCTAAAAAACATAAAATGCTTCCTTTTCACTAATGGTTGTAAGCTTGACTGATTACCCCAAGCTCTCTTACTCAAAATTATTCATAAACCTTCCACAAAATGTCAAATAGCAATAAAATCCTGGAACACAGAAATTAGGCATTTAGAAGTTTGGGGTGTAAAGTTTAGGGTGTAGGATTTAGACTTTAGCATGTAAAGTTTAGTGTATAGAGTTTGGGGTATAGGGATAACAGTTGGTGGTGTAGAGTTCAGAGTTTAGGGCATAGGGTTTAACATATAGGGTGTATCCTTTAAATTTTAGGGTGTATGGTTCAGGGTTTAAAGTTTAGGATGTTGGGTTTGAATATAGGGCTTGGAGATTAGGTTCTAGGGGTAGTTAAGTGGTTAAGGTTGGACTACTGATTGGTGTTTAAGAAAAAGAAATAGGGTTCCTTAGAGGTTCTTTGAGTAGGTAACAGAAAAACGACACAAGGTTCTGCCTATTTAAAACAATTCCACGAAGAACCAAGCTAATGACATTCACTTATTACCCAAGCACTCTTCCTTATTAACTAATTGTCTAGAAAACCATAAATTACTTTGTTATGAACTGAGACTAATTGGTGCGCTGCTTTAGCGATTAAAATCACTGATTAGAAGGTTCCAGGTTCAACCGCCAGCACCACCATCTTGCAACTGTTAGACCCTTAACTCTTAACTGCTCGTATGTGTAATAAGATAAATAAATGTAAGTCACTCTGGATAAGGGCGGTTGCCAAATGCCATAAATGTGTAGATTTTAAGCTTTAGGATGTAGAGTTTAGTTAGACTTTAGGATTTAAAGTTTAAGGTGTGGAATCAAGAATTTTGGCCATAAGGTTTATAGCTTATGGTTTACAGATTAAAGTGTAGGGTTTAGACGTTATGGTATATGTCTTTAGTTTAGAGTGTAGGTTTTAAAGATTAGGGTGTGGAGTTAATGGATATAGCATGTAGGGTTTGGAGTTTAGGGTGCAGGGTTAAGAATGTAATTATTAAATTTAGATTGTAGAATTTAGGGTGTAGAATTAAGACTGTAGAGTTTAGGATTTAAAGTTTAAGGTTAAATGTTTAAGATGCAGGATTAAGAGTTCGGGTTAATGGTTTAGTCGAGTGTTTGAGGGATTAGAGTTTAGGGTGTAGGGTTTAGAGTCGGTTTCTTTAATGATTAATTAACTTCAATCGTTATAAGACAGTTTCTCATTGATACGGACACTGTGTTTCATTCCTCTGACACTGCAGCAGCTTAGCAATGATGACATTATTAACTGATGTCTGTAATTACATTTAATTTGATCGTTCTAGATGTCGGAAAACACTGTCTCTCATCACACCAAGAACAACAACTAATTTTAGTCTCACATTCTGCTCGTGTCCTGGCACACAGAGGTGCGTATGTGTTTCAGAGTCCATTTATATCCCGGCCCTTTGCTTTCTGAAGTGTGTGTGTGTGTGTGTGTGTGTGTGTGTGTGTGTGTGTGTGTGTGTGTGTGTGTGTGAGTTCGAGCCATAGCGCT
>JAQQZT010000017.1:20040496-20053412 GCA_030068275.1 Clarias platycephalus
CACACACACAAACACCACGAACATGTAACCATACGTTGGCCAGAAAGAGATAAAATGTCTGAGAGTACTGTGTATGAGAGAGTCTGTGTGTGTGTGTGTGTGTGTGTGTGTGTGTGTGTGTGTCAGTTTTGAATCTGTCCGGTAACTACATTGACATTCTCAGAATCTTGCATAACCAGCACACACACACACACACACACACACACTTTCCCAGTGTTAAACCTGTGGAGTTGAGTAAGGTTAAGGTTAGTGGGCGTGATCAGGGGCGGAGTCAAGAGCATGAACCTGAAAAGGTTAGTAATTATTTATATTCTTATAAAAACTTAGATTGGGTTAAATTATTATTATTATTATTATTATTATTATTTGTAATGTGTGTGTGTGTGTGTGTGTGTGTGTGTGTGTGTGTGTGTGTGTGTGTGTGTTTTGTGAATACAATTAAACTTTATTAAAACTTGGTTTAAGTGATTTGACTTTTTTGCTTTCACCCTCTCAGCCACTCTGTTTAAAAGCCTCTAAAATATTATTGTTATTTATTTATTTATTTATTCATTTATTTGTGACTTGTCCCAGCGGTCTGATAAACAACAGGCGGTTTAATGCGCGCTTCTGATTTTTCCGGCTAATGCCTCGACTCTGACCTGAGGGGCCGGGAGCGAGTGCTCATGACATTTTCATTTCATTTTCATGCTGAAAAACAACTTTTTATTAAAACGACATCAGTGCTAACCTCCTCCATTAGACTCCCACCATCAGGGCTTCGGAGTTTCTCTCTTTCTCCTTTAATATTCTGTCCGTTCCTCACTCATTCTCTCATTGGTCAGGTTAGTGTGTTTACATTTAACTGAAATTCCTTCACTTCCTGCTGGATGAAAGACTGTAATTAACAAAACCCTGACGCAGCTCACGACTGGGCGCCGAAGAACATCGGGAGAATGGAGCTGAAGAATGGAGCAGAAGAACAATGAAGGAAAATGGAACAGAAGAACGTATCAGGAGAACAGACCTGAAGAACGTCAGAAGAATGTGGCACAGAAGCATAGAACACAGCAGGGGAATATATAACGAAAACAGAACAGAAGAATGGAGCAGGGGAACGTGTGAGGAGATCGGAGCAGGAAAACAGATATGAAGAACATCAGAAGAATGTAACACAGCGGGAGAACATAGCGGGAGAACATAGTGGGAGAACATAGCGGGAGAACGTAGCAGAAGAACACAGTGGGAGAACATAGCAGGAGAACGTAGCAGAAGAACACAGCGGGAGAACATAGCAGGAGAACGTAGCAGAAGAACACAGCGGGAGAACATAGCAGAAGAACGTAGCAGAAGAACACAGCGGGAGAACATAGCAGGAGAACGTATCACTCGTGTTGGTTGCTCTGTAAAGCTGCCTGCAGGTCTTGGAGAAGATCTCTGGAGGTCAAGGTCTAAGCTGCATTCCTGAAGATCAGCTCTTAAAGCAGTCCTACACCCCAAACACTGCGCTGTGAGTTAATGTCCATGCTGAATGATTCAGGAGAAGCACTTTAAAGAAGATTAATGTTCTTTTAGATAATAAATTATTCATTCTGATCGACCTTTGGTCGTATGTTTGCTGCTAATGCTAATCACCGCACAAGCTAACCAACTTCACTTTCTTCTCAGTGGTTAAGTAGCAAGTTCAGGATGAAGTAAGTTGCGGTTTCTGCTAATATATAAACATGCTACATCGCTAACGAACACGCTAACGTATAAGCATACACCTGATCTGATGGAGAAAGAAAAAAATGCTAATAATCATACTAGTTTATTAGCATAATGCTACTGTTTCCATTAGCATGTTTATTTATATATGTTTAAATGTTATAATGATAATAATATTTAATTATATCACTAATACTAATAAACCAGAAACAATAATGTTTAACATTTAAAAAAATCATTGCTAACAAAATTTTTTGCTAACGTAATTCTTAATTCTTACGAGTTTTATTTCATTATTATCATGAGCTTAATCATTTTATTCAGTTTTTTAAATTACATTCTAATCTTTAAGGATAATTAGTTTATTCATGTTTTGTTTATTTTTTTATTTAGATGTTTACCGTGTTTTTATGCTAGCTATTTTATGCTAATACACAAACAGACAACCGGTCATGCTAGCTAACGGACTAGCGTCGTAGCGTCCCACTGCACAGAACACGAATCCTTTAGAACAATAAATACATGATTATTCCTGAGGTTCTTTTTAAGGATAATTAAACTTTATTCCATTTTATTTTAGGAAGTGACTCAGGAGTTTATTGTTTATATTTATTTAAAGTTTGTTTAGTTTGTTCTGAAGTGGAGTGTGTGTTTAACGCTGCTAATAAACACTGCGAGCGATGTGATGATCTACAGCGCTGTGTTAAATTTCTCTTTGACCCAAATCCAAAATTTTTGCGCACACACACACACTCACACACACACTGAGTAACGGTGAATAAAGCAGTTAAATTTACAAGAGAGAGAAACAGATCCTCCTTATAAGTGTAAATAAGTGTTTAGAGGAAAATTCTTTGGCATTTCTCTCTAAATTGTTGGTTTCCTCTGCAGTTGTTAAATATTTAGTTCAACTCAGCATACAGAGTCTGTCTGTCTCTCTCCCTGTCTCTCTCCCCTGTCTCTCTCTCCCCTGTCTGTCTCTCTCCCCTGTCTCTCTCTCTCCCTGTCTTTCTCTCCCTGTCTGTCTCTCCCCCTGTCTCTCTCTCTCTCTCTCTCTCTCCCTGTCTGTCTCTCCCCCTGTCTCTCTCTCTCCCTCTCTCTCCCTGTCTGTCTCTCCCCCTGTCTCTCTCTCTCCCTCTCTCTCCCTGTCTCTCTCTCCCCCTGTCTCTCCCTGTCTGTCTCTCTCCCCTGTCTGTCTCTCCCCCTGTCTCTCTCCCCTGTCTGTCTCTCCCCCTGACTGAGTAACTGGGTGACTGACTAATGAACTAAAATGACTAACTCGCTAACTAATCAAACAACTAACTGTGTCAGTAACTGACTGTTAACTGACAAACTAACTTCCAAAGTAACTACCTGAGTAACTAACTCACTAAATTATAAACTAAATGTGAAGAGTGTTCAAGTGTAGTTCTGATAGCATTAATAGTGGACAGCGGCGTCCTCCGAGTTAGTGGACAGCGGCGTCCTCCGAGTTAGTGGACAGCGGCGTCCTCCGAGTTAGTGGACAGCGGCGTCCTCCGAGTGTGTTACGCCGCCTCCAACAGTACGTGAGGGAGCAGTTCGAAAAGATGCGGTTGGTTGGCGTCACATGGTTCAGAGGAAACACTGATAGTCTTTGGCCCCCCCTGACTGGTAGTTGTAGCCTCGATGGGGGCGTGGCCTAATGACGGGTGGCAATTGGACGTGACTAAATTTGAGAGAAAATCAGAATAAGTGCCCCTACCCACGCCCCCCGCCCCCCCCACTCCCACAAAAACTCGCTCATTATAGAGTGATATATGATAATTATGAATATTTGTTCTTAAGCTTCAAAACCACTTCATACCCATTAAATGTACAAGGATACACGCCGTCATGACGTTTCCATGGTGACGACACTTCACAGTGTATCAGCGATTATCTGTGTGTAATGTGGGTGTGTTTTTCTGCACGAGCTGAGTAGTTGGGGGTCATTCTAGCTCGTCTCAATCACACACAGCCACACACACACACACACACACACACACACACATATAGGGATAATTTATTATTTATCGATTGGAGTGGTAAATTCAATTTGTACTTCCCTGAAGGAGCATCCATCTGTTATGAACCCTTCTGCTGATCCAGCTAAGTGGACTGGTTTTCACGCACACACACGCACACACACACACACACGCACACACACACACGCACACAAGCCCCTTTTCACTTCGTCCCCACATTAACCACTCACACACAAAATAACACTTGTATGTATAAATGTTTTATGGTCAAATAAAGTGCGTGTGTGTGTGTGTGTGTGTGTGTGTGTATATGGGTGTATATGGGGAGTTCCGGGTTCTCCCAGTAAGTTCCCCCATGCTGTTTGTCTCACACAAATAATTTATAGGTAGTAGTAGCTCCTGGTTTTGGCTCGCTGACAGGAAGTGAAGTCCTCGCTCTTCTATTCCGCCTCGGTCTCTTCACAAGGACGCCTCGTTATCCGACACCGATTTCAACGAACTGCTCACCCACCCAGCAGACGAGCGAGGCGTCCGTCACTAACGCCTGACTCCGGCACGATTGGTGCCAAATTAAACCCAAACAAAGTGTGAGCGTTCGAGCCGGTAGTTTGTGTCAGTGCCGCCTCGTTGGTCCCACGCTGTGGACCATCTCAACTTTTAGTTTATTAGTTTAAAAAAAAAAGTAATAAACCACTCTGGAGTGCTGTGCTAATGCTTTTTTTTTTTTTTTAACGATCTTCTAAGTTAAAGAGTTGTAAACACGCATGTGTGGTTTTGTTACAACGAAGTTTCTGTTCCCATCTCCTTCATCTAAAAGTGAAAATGTGTAGTCTTTTTATTAAACATCTGAATTCTGATTTAGATTACAAGTGTTAAACATCTAGATTATATCAACAGATGAAGTCTAATTCAGAGATTGTAAGTGTTTGGTCAACAGCTGGACTTTAGTTTGATCAGATTTTAGGGGTTTGTTAAACAGCTGATTTCTGATCATTTTAGATTTAATACCATTTGGTAAGGAGCTCGGCTCTAATGAGATGTTAGATGTAAACATCTGGATTATAATTGGATCCAATTTGAAATACAGTGGAACCTCGGATTACGAGCATAATTCGTTCCGGAAGCGGCTCGTATTCCAAAACACTCGTAAACCAAATTTCATTTTCCCATAGGAAATAATGGAAACTCAAATTATTCGTTCTACAGCCCAAAAAAATAAATACATAACAATAATTAACACAAAATATAAAGTAAAAATAAAACAAATTAACATGCACTTTACGTTTGAAAAGAATCGCGACAGAGCAGTGTTTCTGTGTATGCAGAGAGAAAGAGTGTGTGTGTGTGTGTCCAATGACGCGCGCGCACACAGACACACAGAGCAGGCTGAGCCTTGAGCAGAGAGAAAAAGGATCTTTAACCTCTCTAATGAGACTTTCTTTTGCTTTACACGCGCGCTGTACACACACGCATACAGACGCAAAATAAAATATGTTTTACACACACACACGTGGTCACAGTGTTATAGTAAACAGTACACGTGTGCACGCATGTTGATTATACCAGTGAGAGACGAGCACTAAGACCCAGGAGGGGAGACGATTACCCACAATTCCGCAGCACAAGAGAGAGAAAAACCGTTGGCTCAGTTGTGATCACGTGACGCTCGGCATCAAAACAAGAAGCGCATGCGTGAGACATGATACTCGGTATCATGCGAGAGGCTACAGCATCACCCGGGAATCGAACTCGCGATCTCCGGATGATAGGGTAAGCACTTTATCACTGCGCCACTCGGAGGCCAGTGTTTGTTAAAGCTAAATTGTGGATGGTTTATATTTCGCTTGTTTGCTGAACATCTGGATATTAATTGGTCTTTAATTGTTTGGTAAACAGCTGGACTCTGAGTGGATTTTGAGTGTTTGAATTCTGGTCATTTTAGATTTTATTTGTTTGCCAAGAATCCTGATAAGTTTCGAGTCATTGTTAAACATCTGGATTCAAATTGCATCCTGTTTTTATTGTTTGATAAACATCTGAATTCTAATTGGTTTAGATCTCGAGTGCGAGGGTTGAGTGCTTAATCTTACTAGCTGCACCACCGCGGGGAACGGCAGTGTTGCATTATAACTGAATGAAATCAGAGATGGTGAAAAACGTTCCTGTCTGTAGCTGTGCAGATTCACACATCAGCCCTCAGCGCAGGTTCGGCTTTAGCTCGAGATATTCTTGTTCCTGTTTCTATCATCGCGCTGTTTACTGTTCTGTTCAAAATCCTCATATTGATTTTACAGTAAAACCTCAGTCAAGTGAAAAAGCTGCCATCAACACTTTTCACTTTTTGCTCACAAACGTCTGTATTTGAACGATTTAAACATCCATCCGCTTCTGACAGAAAGCCTCCGAATGCATACTGATGAATTAGTGGGCGGAGCCTCGTCAGTGACTCAGGGGTTTGCCCATTTGAGAAGGTTTGTGCTGTGATGTGTTTTACGCAAACCTGCTGCGTTTATCCGATTGTTGTTTTAGAATAAACATAAAATCACTAGAATAAGAGCAGCTCTGTGATTCTTTATAACCCTATAGAAGGTTGACTGGGGGACTCCATTACCACGTTTCACTCGTGCTAGTTCACATGCTCTCTCTGTAATGGTATTAAATTATTAAGAATTTAATCATTTAATTATATCCTGCTTATTATTTGGTGTTTGCTTCTTAAGTCCTTTTTAAAACAAACAAAATAAACATAAAACACACTCCTAAACCGTGTGGAAAGCCTTCACAGAAGAGTTGAAGCTGCTACAGCTGTTAAGGGGGCGGGGCCAACATCATATTAAACCCTATGGATTAAAAATTGGATGTTACTCAAGTTCAGAACCATGTGAAGGCGATGCTTTTGGCAATGTAGTGTATTTGAGGTTAATAAACCAAAAAGACTTTGAGCTTTTGAGTCATGTTACTGAGAAACTCGAAAGAAGCGTGAACTCCTTGTTCCCTCCGACACCAGAGACTCCTTCCATACATGTTACACAAGAACTTACTCAAGGAAACTTACTATGTCTAGGATTTTTATAATCTGTTACACATCAGCGGATCATCAGCAAACAGATGTGCCTGTGAATGTGCTGTTGCTATGGAAACCATAACGCATTAAAGCGAGTGTGTTAATATAAACCTGTACTACTGTCAGAGCTGCTGCACTGGAGAATTAATCAACAGCAATCAGAGCACAGGACTCAGCAGCACTGTGGTATGAGCAGAGTTATAAATGATTCTGTAACACACACACACACACACACACACACACATGCAGAGTGTTTATTTTTATTTCCTGGCTCTAGTAGCTCCATCACGTGCACTGATAAGGTGAAAGAGTTTTAGGTTGCGTCTCGGTGAGCGAGTAAAGCCGATGATAAATCCCGCTAAGTGTCCTGCAGCGTCCGCCGTGGATCCGTGCGCTCGCTCTGCCGCGGAAAACTCTGGGAAAACCGCACACGTACTGTTCCCTTATGCTTCTCACCTTTATGTCGAGTTTTACTGTTAACTCAGGGTTGATGTTTCACTCGTTGGGTCTCACAGTACACTATGTCCCCAGTTTGACTTTTTATTTTTTTTATCCCAGTGCTAAAGCTCATCACACACAAGTTTAGTCACACTTTCATCTGGAGAAACACCTCTCTTACAATATTTATTGATTTACTGAAAAGCTCAGCAATAAACACAACATTGTTTCAATTATTAACAAAACAAAAAAACAAATACAGATTTTTTTTTTTACTTGTAAAATCAAGGATTTTATAAAATATGATATAAAAACTGATTTTTTTTTTGGGGGGGGGGTTATCTAAATTATTTGGATTTTTACATATATAAACATTTAAATATATAGAAAAAATATTAAGATCTTTTAACAAGAAATCAGGATTTAAAAACCTATTTTTATTTTAAGGTTATAATTATGTTTCATATTAAAATCTAGCAATGCCACTATGAATAAAAAAAGAAATACTTAATTTTAAAACAATACTTTATTCATTCTAGGATTAAGGAACTTGAAAGTAAACTAACTAAATTATGCAACTAAATTAATCCAAACCTATCAAGGGTTAAAGGTCATGTGTGTTTTATATTAAGCAGATTTATGTTGGATACCAATTTATGGGGTGTTTTTAACTTAATATATTTTTTTTTAAACAAAAAATTAAATTTTTATCCTTATAGAAACAAGGACTATTTTTCTGTCTAAATTACTGTATATTATTTAATAGAATCACAAAAAAAAAAAACATCTTGAAGTTTGATTTGTATTACTCAATTTAATTACATTTTATTTTCAAATGGTGTTATTTATTTGTTATATTTAACGACTCTGTGAGGACCAGACTCATTAACCAAATGAAGCATTGTGTCTCTTCCGTTACTTTATGACTGACTTATTTGTTAGTTTGTTTAATTCACAGTAAGACCAGTAGAAGGCTTTAGTTTTCTGAGGACCGTACCCTGCTGTGTCGTTATGAGGACCTGTGTTTCTTTTTTTTTGCCCTCACAAAAGACTAAACACACACTGCGAATTCACTGACTGATCTTTACTCCCACGTTTTTTTGTTTTTTGTTTTTTTTATTTCCCCCGGCCGTCCTTACAAAAAGTTCCACGTAGCACCCTGGAGCGTTCCTTTGGGGTTTGTTTCTCTATTTAAAGTTCTGTGTGGAACCTCACCTTCCCTTTCAGATTCAGAGACTCTTTAAAAAATTTAATCAATTTACTATTAAGGATCCCTTTTCAGTGAGAACACACACACACACACACACACACACACACTTTTTTCTCTGCATTGGATTCCACAGAACCCACTGTCAAGGCAACACTCGAATGAATAAAGTCCAACTACGTGACACAAAGCTGGCAAACACACACACACTCACACACACAAACACTCACACACACAAACACACACACACACACACACACACATACACACACACTATTAAATTTTTTCCAGCACAGCCTTTGCATCTTGTTCCTTTTTAGTTTCTATTATTACAATTCATTCACATTTTTTCCCTTTTCATTTATTGTCATTACATTTTATCACTTTATAATTTTACCAAAATTATTTGTACATTTTAAATTGTAGAAATACAGGATGTGCCAATTGCCAGCTGTTTGTTTGCTTGTTTGCAGTTTGATCCGAACTGCTCGTTTGATTCCGAGTCGTCTGTTGGTAAATGTCATTTTGAAACGATTCCAGGACAACACGCTACCAGCGCTAATTAAATCCACACATCTAGCGAGGAGACGAGCGTTCCTCTTAGCGTTAATTAGCACAAGCTGTTGTTAACCTTCATGTTTTTGTTTGTTTCTCGCATGCTGCTTTTGACTCACTTTGCGTACGGTGTCCGTGTTTCGGACTCACCCTGTGGTCCCGAGTGTGTGCTGCGTACTTCTAGTGAGACTACAGTAACGACACACCCATGCCGAGTTTTTCTTTTTAAAATAACTGGTTTTGATGCAAATCCTGAGCTCTTTGGATATTTGGATATGCGTGTGTGTGTGTGTGTGTGTGTGTGTGTGTGAGAACGAGGCTTTAGCCTGTGCAGGGGAAACCGCAGGAACGTGATTTGTTGTCGTTCATCCCTATGGAATGCTGTGAAATTCCTCAACTGAGGACGCTAACAATGCTAGTTAATGACGCTGGAACGAAATCATACTCTATTCCTCAGAATTCAGATTACAACCAAAAGTGGGCGTGGCCTCAACCCTAGCTTGTTGCTATTTACGAATTATTAGATTTTCCGTTGAACGATAAACACTGCCTGAGTCTGGCATGATTGACATCTGCGCGGGTGTTTCAAAGTCTCCAATAATAACTCACAGGCCCCTCCCATATTGAAAGCCACGCCCTTCTTCAATCAAATGTTGGTAATCAACAGTCCCGATTTTCTCCCCTGCCTTCAGTTAAACAATAAACATAATGTATAAAATATCGACTTTACGTACAGTGGATTAATGACGAGATAATGACGAGATGTGACGAGACTGTCGCCATGGCAACACGTCTGAGCGGAGGTACGAAGTTTAACATTAACTACGAGGCGACAGATAAAACTACCTGTCATCTGTTTCATATCTGTTTTAACGTTTACTAAGAGTGTGTTAGCACTAGCATCATGTGCGCGTGTTTGTGTCGAATTTTACCTTCTTGTGTGTGTGTGTGTGTGTGTGTGTGTGCTAGTTATTTCATTTTAGAAACATAGTTCACCCAGAAACGTAAAACGCTACTGTTCCTATTAACCATACCTGCTAATTAGTGCGGTTTGTCCGGAGCATGTTTAAGAGCGCCGCGCGTTTGATTCATTCAGACTCTTAATTGTTCCTTTACGACTCGTTTGTTGCAAGTTTCGTTTTTTTGAAAAATGCTAACGCTGCTAAACACCGCGAGTTGGTAAAGCAGGAAAATATTGATGCTAATTAGGAAAGATTAATTTAAAGGGCTAATTCCATCCTGGCTGCTGTTTTTGACAATAAATTAGAAACTCTGGCGCTTGGCCTGGATTTTATGGTGTGTGTGTGTGTGTGTGTTTTTTTTAAGCCAAAATGCTGATAATTAAGACTGAAAACTAGTGGCCCGTGCTAAATATTCATGAGATTTTAACAGGAAAAATTTGTAAAAATTTAAATATTATTTAGTTTTTTAAATAAACAGTTTGAGAAGAAATTTGTATTTGAGAAGAATACACTGTCCGTTAAATCCTGAATCTAAATCTGTTTATGCTCGTGATTTCACTCTCAGCTCGGTTTTATTCCCTTTTTTTCTTTTTTTTTCTTTTTCTTATAAGCATTTGCACTTTGTAAATTGTAAAATATTTATTTATTATGTTTTTTGTCCTGCTGCTGTTTTTTTTCTCTACACAACACAATATCCTTGATTTCTGTCTTTGTCTAATTTTCCCTTCCT
This sequence comes from Clarias platycephalus, assembly GCA_030068275.1. Lineage (NCBI taxonomy): Eukaryota > Metazoa > Chordata > Actinopteri > Siluriformes > Clariidae > Clarias > Clarias platycephalus. The sequence goes on from JAQQZT010000017.1 coordinate 20,051,124, forward strand.
TCTCTCTGAGAAAAAGGGTTCTTGAGGGTTCTTGAGGGTTCGTGGTGAATGGTTCTTCCTACACAGGTTCTACTTGGAATTACAGACGTTCTACAGAGGCTCTGTGTGAAGATTCGGGTTATAGACAGAAAGGGTAATAGATCAGATGTTTTGCTTTCTGACCGTGTGTTCTATTAACCCGAAACCCTTTCTGATTACAGACAGAGGAACCGTTTAAGTGTTCTCAGCGTTATGAGCGTAAGCACGGCGCTGGTGAGATCGTGCACTGGAAATTCATCGCTCTGAGCAAAAACGTCAGGTGTACAAACGTCAGACTCTCTCTGTCTCTGTCTCTCTCTGTGAGTGTTTCCGGAAAAACCTTACAGACTCCCAGCAGAACCATAAAACTTCTTCTTTTTTTTTTATTTTTAAGCAGAATGTTTTAATTATCCTAAGAACACCTGAGCAAATCTTCAGAATCACCCTTCAGTGAATCGCCGTTTTCCTTTCTCTCTCCTCAGCTCCACTGGGTTGAGGAGTTTTAAGGCCTCCAGATTAACACTAATTAGAGAAGAAGCACAGCGAGGTAAAGATGAAGTAGCGCTGAATAGATGTTTCACCACCGAAACCCCTTTAAGCTGTAGATGGAAAAGTGGCGATAAATAGAACGAACTGAACAGGCTCCAGGTCGACTCGCGAGGCGCGCGACCCCGCGGCGTTCTGTTCCTTTAGTTCTGCACCCTGGCTGTTTAGGGACGTTTCCTCCGTCATGTCATGGCCTCCTACTGAAAGGGTGTAGTTTTGTTCTTGTTGTATTTTTATTACCTTGTGTGTTTTTTTTTCAATTGTACATTAATTAGTTAATCACTTCAATTAATGATGGAAAGCATCAAAGGCAAAATAAACGATTAGACTTTGTGGAACAGAAGGGAACCACAGCAGGAGTGAAGCGGGACCTGGCGGATCTCTGTACACGATGTCCTGAAATACTTTTACTAATTTATTTTGTTTTAAGTAAATTAATGTTAATGATGATGATAATTAAGCAGCGATTCTTCCCGAATGATCGAGGATGATTTGTGCTTTTAGTTTTTATTTATGTTTTTCACTTAATGTTCTTTGGTGAATTTGTGATTTTCTTTACAGTGCCGTTTGACGATGACGTGTTTATTTCAGATCGCTCAGATACGTGAGAGAATTATTGCAAAAACTTACATGAGCTAGCATCCGATTGTGGAGAAAAACAAAAAGCAAATAAAAAAACCCAGAACTTTCATTATTAAATAAATACGGATTTTTAAAAAGTATTTATTTGATTTAATTTCTGAACAAATAAATAAATAATTAGCTATAAATAGTGAAAACACACACAGGGCATGAAGTCTAACATAAACTACGAGGAGACAAAAAAAAACTACCAGTCACCTGTTTAAAGTTTACTAAGAGCACCAGCATTAATGCACTTTTTTCTACAGAGTCGCTCACATTTCATCCTGTAGGATTTGGTCTCTTTTCCCTTCATTGTGTGTGTGTGTGTGTGTGTGTGTTTTATTCCTCTTACACCACGCGATGTGCCAACTATTGCAACTTTTCATTTATTAAACGTTGAATGAGTTGTTGCTATGGAAACGATACCATGTCAGATCAGAGTGAGGTTATTAACATAAACCCATGTCACTGTTGGAGCTGCTGGTCTAGAGAACTAATCAACGCTTTCTCTTCAGGCTGCAGGACTCAGAGCTGCATCACAGCTCTACAGGAATAAGTAAGGAATATGTCTTAGTGATTATTAAATTATGATCATTGAATAAAAATTATAATTTTTAGGTTGGGCTGTTTGGTCACAGTTTACAGCTTCTGGATGTATTTTTATTCTTAACGGCGCATGGCTCAGTGGCTGTATTTGTAAATGTATAGGTGCTCAGTGTTGCATGGAAATTGCGACACATTTTGGTGAAGTGTCGGATCATTTCTCTCTCTCTCTCTCACACACACACACACACTCGTGTTCATTATTTTAATTTAAAACAATACATTTATTCATTCATTTATAATATATATATATATTTTTTGTTGTTGTTGTTGTTTTTTTAAACTGAGACTTTAGTAATGTCACTAAACAGCATGAGTGTATTTTCAAAGGTATTTTTTTTTTATATTTATTAAATTCTGTTTCTATTTATTTCAGTTTAACTTTCCAGGAATTACTGCCCCAAAACACACGTTTAAAAAAAAAAAAAAAAAAAAAAAAATATATATATATATATATATATATATATATATACACAAACACTACCGTTAAAAATTTTT
>JAQQZT010000017.1:20088708-20098863 GCA_030068275.1 Clarias platycephalus
AACACAGAAGGTAGGATTAATCAGAACAGAAGCCTAAAAACCTCAAAGGGTTAAAAAAGTCTTCTTCTTCTTCTTCTTCTTCTTCTTCTTCTTCTTCTTCTTCTTCTTCTGCTTCTTTTTCCATAGTCAGCAGATAAAACAGACCACTGCAGGGAGAACCACTTTGCTAGAAATGTTATATTCTGATAAAAAAAAAAAAAAAACTGAACATGCTCTGTACTGCACTACTGTCCATACTGAACAGCCTGGCACTGTCCATCCTGCCTACTGTGGTGCTGTCCCTACTGCCCACCCAGGCACTGGCCCTACCGCCCACCCAGGCACTGTCCATTCTGCCTATCACAACTCTGTCCATACAGCCCCCCTAGTGCAGTCCCTAATGCCCACCCCAACCCTGTCCACAGTGCTCACCCCATCGCTGTCCATATCAGTATGAGTCACTTGTTTAAACAGAACATCAATAGATTGCTCTTTTACTAATTCATAAACTATTGGTCTCTCTCTTTATTTTTAATCTCTCTGGTTCTGTTCAAATTTGAAGAGCAACAATTATTTATGAAGAAAGAATTGGAGAGAGAGAGAGAGAGAGAGTTCTCTTTAAACCCATAAACTTCCTGTTGAGTGAAATAACACCAGGTTGTTTAAAGCTTCTCAGATTCATAAAAATGTCAAACATTAATTGGCGTGTTCTCCTGCAGAAACAGCTGGATGTGTTTGGATGTACAATAATGGAAGTGATGTGAAGTGAATCTGCAGTTGAATTAAAGTTAGAGTCATGACCCAGTTTCACAGTAACACACTGTTATTACACATTATCTTTATTACCTTTTCTGTTTCTGGGTTAGCAGACGGTCAGGCATATCTGCCCCCTGGGTCTGTCTCATTAACAGCACTAACTATCCTCTGCACTGGAGGATCTGCAGTGCTAGTGTTATCTGTTTCGATGTTCTGAGTTCATTTCGCCATCAGACTGGTGTCAAAATATACATACGTGTGAAATCTAAAAATATCTAGAAGATGAACCCTACAGTACATTCAACCTGTTCTTAAGAGTTCCCGAGAAATAACCCAAAGACGGTGGAACTAGCTGATGAGAATTCCATACACAGCTTGCTTTCTGAGGAGGACTATATTTGGGTGCCTGGTGGACACACTTGGGGACCCTTAAAGCAGAACAGACGTGTCGATACTTCATACGTATCAGAAATTGAAGCTTAACAGCATGGTTGAAGCTATCAGCCCCTGGCCTGTCCCAGCTGTGCGATAGAGCATCCGTGTAATAGACTGATCGGCCAGTGACTCAGAATGACGAGGAAGTCGATGACCGCTCATCGTGCGCTTCACCCTGATGGACTCTACCTTCTACAGAGAATGACGAGGAGGAAGTGGATTGTTGGAGGTAAAATGCATGGTCATTAAGTACATTAAAGCAAAGAATGAGCAACAGACTGTATAACAGCAAATGATGTAATCATCTACGAGTGGAAAAAGAATACCGGCAACAAATCATCAATGAAGCCATTACCAGGACCAGCATTTGTCAAAGGTGGTGTAGGACATACGTACTAGGACAATAATTGGACATCAGGAATGAAGATCAGGCACTTTTGAGAAATGAACACAAGGTGAAAATTAAAGGCGGTTATATTGACCTGATGAGCACTTCATTCGTGCATGCAGACAAATTGCCCAAGCTGCGCCATACTCTGAGGAAGGTGACAGTTTCTTAAAGAGAATCATTACTGGTAACGAGACACGGATTCATCACTACGAGTCTGAGAGTAAACAGCAGCGTATGGAACGGAAACATCCTCAATCGCTGACCAAGAAAAAGTTCAAAAGTCAACCATCAGCTGGAAAAATTCATCAACGCTTCTGGGATTCTCAAGGGACACTGGATATTGTATATTGGAACATAATCAGGAAAAAGGTTCAACAATCAACAGCGCTCGTTACAGTGAGACACTTATTGAAGAGCTGAAGCCTAAACTTCAGATTAAAGACAGAGGACCGCTGTGATCTGACGTGACGTTGCACGTCCGCACACTTCTGCCCAAGCCGTCGACACTCTGAGGTGTTAAAGCGTCCTCACTATAGTCCTGATCTCACTCCAGTAGACTTTGGTGAGGCTGAGTCAAAGTCCCCTGTTTGGTCCCCTGAAAGCAGAACTATGAGGACGAAGAGTCAGTCCTGATGAAGAAGTGAAGACAGTGGTGCATTCGTGGCTCACAGGTCAGAATAAAAAACATTTTAATGATGGAAAACTAACGCTTGTTGAAAATTTAATCAAATTACGATGAAAATGGTGTATTTCTTTTTTCTTAAAGTGAATTCAAATAAATTCTACAGCCAGAGTGCGGATAATCTTTGACTCATCCTTGTGTCCCTAGGGACATTATGGCTGTGGAAAAGGAAGAAGGAAACCTGGCAAAGTATTACAACTTGCCGATAGTCAGGGAGATCGAGACTTAATTAACGAGATGGACTCGAACATGATCAATGCTTTGGAACGTTAAACATGTGTAACAACATCTCACAATACTGATTCACCTATATTTCATGTTAGAGTAGAAAATCTCATGCACTCGCACTAAACAATCTCTCTCTCTCTCTCTCTCTCTCTCTCTCACACACACACACGCTGTGCTTGTTCAGTCCAGTGCAGCGTTCAGTCAGACAGTCAGCGATGTCTCTTGGTAACAGCTCGGTGGATTTCCTCTCTGCGCTCTGGAACTTCTCGGTGGAGGACGGCGTGGGGGAGAGCGGCGCACGCCACAGAGCCATGGCACACAAGCCCACGGTGCGAGCGCTGCTCTCAGTCTCCTACTCCATCATCATCATCATCTCTCTGTTTGGGAATGCAGTGGTGTGTCATGTGGTGGTGAAGAGCAAGCGCATGCACTCGGTGACCGGAGTCTTCATCATGAACCTGGCCATCGCTGACATCCTCATCACCCTCCTCAACACCCCGTTCACTCTGGTGAGACTTTGGTCATGAAGATGATTATGTTGATGATGATGATGATGATGATGATAGTGATGAAGATGATGATAATAATATTAATTGTGAGGATTGTGAAGATTTAAAAGTTTTGCATTTTCAATGTGATTTTCCCCTAATTTAAATAGTAATTTCCACACCCCTGGTGTGTGTGTGTGTGTGTGTGTGTGTGTGTGTGTGTGTGTGTGCAGGTACGCTTCATCTACAGTACATGGGTTTTTGGAAAAGTCATGTGTCATGTGAGCCGCTTTGCTCAGTACTGCTCCGTTCATGTGTCTGTGTTCACTCTTGTGGCTATTGCCATTGATCGACACCAGGTAAACACACACACACACACACACACACACACACACACACACATGTGCAATGACACACACATTATAAACATTGATAAACATACATAAATCATTTAAAATTATTTATTCTGCATCTCATTAAATGTTTTCTTTATAGACCTGTCTAATCTGTCTTTAAAGAGTAACAGGCCACGCCTCCTCAACTTATACTGTCCGAGAGGCCACGCCTCCTCAACTGAGACTAATCTAGAAGCCATGCCTTTTTACTGACACTGGGCCAGAAGCCACGCCTCCTCAACTTATACTGTCCGAGAGGCCACGCCTCCTCGACTGAGACTAACCTAGAGGCCATGCCTTTATACTGACACTGACCCAAAGCCCACACCGCCTTGACTGACGCTGACCCCAAAGGCCACACCTTCTTCACCGACACTGACCCAGAGGCCACACCTCATTGTCTAAGATTTATTCAGAGGCCACGCCTTCTCGGCTTAGACTGACGACTTAGAGACCACACACCTCCTCGACTGAAACCAAGACAGAGGCCACACCCTCTCACCTGAGACTGACCCAGAGGCCACACCTCCTTTGCTGATCCTGACCCAGATCTCACAGAGATGGACGGAAACAAGTGTTATAGTGCTAGTTTAATAAACAGGTGTGTTTATGCTAATAATGAAGGATCATTTATTTGCCGATTGGTTCTTTCTGCCTAAAGGTGGTGCTGCACCCAATGAAGCAAAGGATGTCCCGCCTCCAGGGTGTGGTCTGGGTTGGAGTGATTTGGTTAATGGCCACATGTTTCTCTCTTCCGCATGCCATCTACCAAACTCTGCTGCACTTCAAGATTGGGTAAGGGATATTTGACTTCCAGTGATCTTCATCCTTACCCAAGTCCAAATGACAATGTGATGGAAAGTGGGTGGGATTGAACAAATTCAGTGTAACTATTTGGCTCCACATTTATTTCAACCCCCACCCGTGAGGCTTGACGGGCAGAATTTGTGTTCTACTGTATATGCATTGCACTTCGTCAGGGTTTCCCTCGAGTGGCATGTAGCAGGACTTCTGTCGTTAACTGGTAAATGATCTTTAGTTATGGATACTGTAAAAGAAGCTGGGTCCAGTAGTGATGGGGTGGACTTGTGGATGATATTGCTAAGAGAAAGTGCAAGCCTTTGTATTGTCAGGTCTGTGTAAGAGATTTGGGGCTGTGGAGAGTTCACTGTGGGCTAGTGCGTAGTTACAGAGCTGCCACTCCTGAGAGTGAAAAGGAATTGGCTGTAATTTCCATCTCACTCGGAATCTGCTGATCTGAAAGCACTCATTATTTTATTGTGACCAGAAAAGCATAATGAGGATGGGGAAGCTGCCAGCATGGGGGTGAGGTTCCAGATGGAAATGTGTACTTGTGTGCCGGAAGAAGATTACAGTAATCACAAAGGGATGATGGGGGATAAAAAAAAAACAGATGGTCCAGAGACACAGCTGGAATGCACGCTTCTCATAGAAGACCTCATGCAGGAACACACATTAATGCTGTATTCCAGGTACAAATGTCACTTTTTGTCATCACTAAAGCTTCAACAGAATCAAGCTTTTCACCGTCACAGCAGTTGAACAAAAACATGCACTCGAAAAAACACGTTTTTATAGATAATGAACAATTTTCATTTCATTCACAACACTCTGCTGCTCCAAGAATATCAGCGTGTTACTGGGTTCCTCTTATACCTAAAACACTCAAATCCAGAGAGGTGAAATAAAAGGAGTTCTTCAAAGGGTTCCTCTCTGAAAAGGAAACACTCGTTGTTGTGTTGGATTGTCTGAGTGGGTAAAGACCAACAAAAGGGCCATTCAGATACCCTTTAGAGTAGACCCCCTCTACTCAAGGTTTCCATCAAATGGACCAAAACACCTTTTAGCCCTCTAGATACATGCCACTAAGCAAAGTTTCTCGTAAAGAGGGAAACCCGAGAGCTCTTCAATGTGCTAATTTTTAAGAGAGATTAATCTTAACGCTCTCTTTTTCAGTGGTTAACAGGTCTACCTTTTTGTTCTCCTTGGAATCTATTTATAAACTGAATACAATTTCCTTTCCACAGTCCTTTGCTGAAGCGAATGACATTTCCCCTGGAGCTTCTTTAATTAAAAAAGGAAAAAAAACTCCGCTAAATGCTAACCTACCCTTCTTTAGCTCTTAAAAACAGATGGGCAAAAAAGAGAAAGATAGCTTATTCTGTTTAGGTATCTTTGGGTTCCTGGCATGGGGAACGTGCAGCTACTGTTTAAGGGCAGGCGTAGCTCAGTGGTTAAGATGTTGGATTAGTGATTGGAAGGGGATGGGATCAAACCCTAGTAAACCAAACAGTATTTAATACAGAGGTTGACTAAACTCCTGATCTGTTCGAAAGGTCCCAGTTTCAAACCACAGCACCACCAAGTTCCCACTGTTGGGCTCTTAAGCAAGTCCCTTAACCCTCTCCTGCTAAGATGTATAAATGAGATTAAAATGTAAGTTGCTTTGGATAAGGGCATCCGTCAAATGCCATAAATGTATATGAGACTGGACTTCAAACCTGGAAACAACAAACAAAATGTCAAAATAAAAATCCCAAAACGCAACAAGTTCCATGGGCACGGATATGACAACGGCCGCTGTAACCCTTTTTAAAGCACAAGCAGAAATCACAGATTTTCTGAGTAATGCTCACCACATACACAGCTGGGCTGCAGTCGAGTTTGCGCCTTGTGATGTTATAACGATACCAGACAAGTTACCTAATTCTGCTAAAATGCTAATGAAATGTTAATGCTAATGAAACTGGCTTTTAAAGTTTCACACCTCCTTCTGTTCTCTTGTGCACTCTGAACCTTAATCACAATAACTACAGTATTCTAACTTTAAGAATAGCGACGCTTACAGATGCAGGATGTACAGTAGTTGAGTCCTGGTCACTCCTGAGCTTCAGCACGACCAGCTGTCCAACATTCAGGAGGCAGTCTGAGACAGTTTGGTGACTTGCTTTTTTTGACCTTCAGTAGATTTCTAATGCTCAACTCATAACACATGTTGCTGTAGGCAGTGTGTTTATGAAGAAATTATATAGAAATTTAAAGAAGATAAAGGAAGGGGTGTGTTTGTATGTACACACAATTTATACCTATATGACTGTCTAAAATTTTATAATAAGGATGAGGGAAAGTTCTATATTCAAATTTCAGGTCACTTCTACAGTATTAAAGCTCTCTTTCTTGCTCCTGCAGCGAGGGGAACGTGAGGACTGTTTGTCTGCCCAGCTTCCCTCAGCCGTCGGACCTGTTCTGGAAGTACCTGGACCTCACCACCTTCGTCCTGCTCTATGTGCTGCCTCTGGCGATCATCACCGTTGCTTACGTCGTTATGGCAAAAAAGCTGTGGGCGCGTAACGCCATCGGCGATGTGACCCTGGCCCAGAGCTACGCCCACCGCCGGAGGAAGAGGATGACGATGAAGATGCTGATAGCAGTGGTAGCGGTTTTTGCTGTCTGCTGGTTCCCGCTGAACTGCTACGTGGTTCTGCTGTCAAGCAAAGTGATTGAGGCGAACAACGGCATATACTTCAGTTTCCACTGGCTGGCCATGAGCTCCACCTGCTACAACCCCTTTATCTACTGCTGGCTAAACCACAACTTCAGAGCTGAGATCAGGTCGCTGCCGCTCATCGGTCGCAGACGCAAAGTCAGCAGCAGTCAGCACACTTGACGACTACGAGGACTTCTACTACTACTACTACTTTATCTCTCCAACCTGAGCGCAGGATATTTAACCTCCATTTTGGTAAATTTATTTCAGGCTGGTGGTGGAAATGATGAAGTGGCTTCCATTTTTCAATCAAAAAATTTTCACTTCATCATTTAAAATATCCCAAATGCCTTTGTATGTAAAAACCTAATCATGGAGATGCTGATGAATTATGAGGTTGATTTTAGCACCCACATCATCTTACATCAATTTGTGTAGCCAACTTTTGTTTTGCAGTCATCCGCGTCGATTCGTTTCGCATTCGGCCATGATGTGAAAGTAAAACACTTGAAAGATACATAATGTATCTTTACATTATCAGCTTCTGGAGCACTAACAAACATGCAAAAAATGTAAACTCTTCTTTAATGTAGTGATAGAAAAGTCAGCACTCTGACAGGAAGTGAAACTCATTACGCGATCCCCTGCAAGGGTCTATATATATATATATATATATATATATATACAGTGGAACCTCGGATTACGAGTATAATTCGTTCCAGAAGTGAAACACAACAAAACACTCCAAATTAAACCAAATAAAATCTTCTCATAAGAAATAATGGAAACTCAAATTATTCGTTCCACAGCCCAAAAAAATAAATACATAAAAATAATTAAATTAATTCAATAGAATTAAGTGTTTCCGTTTGTGCGCGCAGGCGCTGTGTGTGTATGTGTGTGAGTGAATCTAAAGTAAGCTCCCCCTCTCCCCCTTCTCGTTATCCTTCCTCCATTCTTTTCACACGCGCGCATACAACGGAAACACTGTTTTATCAGAAAGATAAAAAATAATTCTCTCTAATGACACTCGATTGAGCAATACACTAATGGAATCACTGCTGTAAAGTAAAAATAAAACAAATGAACCTGCACTTTACATTTGAAAAGAATCACGACAGAGCAGTGTTTCTGTGTAGAGCAGAGAGAAAGAGTGTGTGTGTGTATGTGTGTGTGTGTGTGTGTGTGTATGTGTGTGTGTGTGTGTGTGTGTGTGTGAAGGTGAAAGTAGGAGGTGTCTGTGTGTGTATGTGTGTATGTGTGTGTGTGTGTATATGTGTGTGTATGTGGCAGGGTGTCCAATGACGCGCTCACACAGACACGGAGCAGGCTGAGAATTGAGCAGAGAGAGAAAATGGATCTTTAACCTCTCCAATGAGACTTGTTTTTGTTTTACACGCGCGCTGTACACACACGCAAACAGACACAAAATAAAATGTTTTACACACACACACACGTGGTCACAGTGTTATAGTAAACAGTACACGCGAGCACGCATGTTGATTATACCAGTAAGAGACGAGCACTAAGACCCAACAGGAGAGACGATTACCCACAATTCCGCAGCACAAGAGAGAGAAAAAACGTTGGCTACATGATACTCGGTGCTCGTAAACCAAGACTTGTTCGTGTTCCAAGTCAAAATTTATTAAAAATCTTTGCTCGTCTTGCAGAGCACTCACAAACCGTGTTACTCGTAATCCGAGGTTCCACTGTATATATACAGTATTCAGTCTTATGCAAAAGTTGGGCATTTTGGTGATTTTTTTTCATTGAAAAGATGTTAACACAGTCTCTCTGGGAAATGGAAAAAATGCAAAATATTTTCAGCAAATATTGATGCATAGTTACTTCTTATGCCATAAATTGAGCAAAAATAAAGACATTATTATGACACCGTGCAAAGATTTGGGCATCCTAAGAGTTTCAGTCTCAGATTCTTTTTACAAGGTTTCAGACCTTAATCAGCTCGTTAGATCTGATGCATGGCAACAGCTGTCATTAGTAAATGCCAATTTCAAAGCTTTACAAATACTTTGACTCTTCAAACCTTGTGCACATACTTGCGGACACTCAACAGCTATGGGTTCCTCTAAGCAGCCGTGTAAGGCTCTGAAAATGAAAGTTATTGATTCCCACAAGGCAGGAGAAGGCTACAAGAAGATAGAAAAGAGCTGTCAGCTTGCAGTTTCCACAGTGAGAAATATAATTAAGAGACGGCAGTTCAGGAGAACTGTGGAGGTCAAGATGAGATCTGGAAGACCAAGAAGACTCTCAGAGAGAACTGCTCATATGATGGTCAAAAAGACAAATCAAAACCCCCATTTGACTGCAAAAAGCCTGCAGGAAGATTTATCACAGTCAGGAGTGGTGGTGCACCGTTCCACAAGACCTTGCGGAGATGCGTCCCCATCATATGTCAGAAGGATGCAACAGAACATCTACAGAAGCCTGATGTGTTTTGGAAACAAGTGCTGTGGACTGATGAAGTTAAAATAGAACTCTTTGGCCACAATCAGCAAAGGCATGTTTGGAGAAACAAAGTAGCAGCATTTTCATGAACACCTTGGCAACCATTAAGCATGGGGGTGGATCTATCATGCTTTGGGGTTGTGTTGCAGGCAGTGGCACAGGAAACATTGCACGGGTGGAGGGAAGAATGGAATCCACTAAACACCAGCAAATTCTGGAAGCAAACATCACACCATCTGTAAAAAAGGCTGAATATGAAATGAGGATGTCTTCTACAACAGGATAATTATCCTAAACATACCTCAACATCCACTATGGAATACCTCAAGAGAAGCAAGCTGAAGGTTTTGGAACGGCCATCAAAAGCCCCCTGATTTAAACATCATTGACAATTTGTGGTTAGATCTTAAAAGAGCTGTGCATGCAAGACGACGAAGAAATATTACAGACCTAGAAGCCTTTTGCAAGGAAGAATGGGAAATATTTAAAGAATACAAGAATTGAAAGACATTTTGCTGGCTATAAAAAGCGTTTGCAAGCTGTGATATCTGCCAGAGGAGGTGTTAAGTACTGATTATGTAGGGTGCCCAAACTTTTGCACAGTAATGCATCTCGTAAACGGGCCTGCAGCTGTGTGGCAGTTGCATAACGATGTCTGAGTGCGTAGGTCCTTAGGTACTGCTCATGGTTGCGGTCTGTCACTCATGGGGCTCCACTCCTGGGTCTGTCATGAACTCTGCCAGGAGTTCTGTGTCTTGATGCAAGTCTGCTGATGACACTTTGAGACACACCAAGTTCACGAGCAACATCTGACTGCCTGC
>JAQQZT010000018.1:4038-15307 GCA_030068275.1 Clarias platycephalus
GTAACACCAACATGTTTTCTTTTTAAGTGTTCGTGCATGACTGTGGTACTGCCATGCCATGAAAGCTCGGTCTTGCACAGCGTGCAGGTTACGATGGAATTTACCGTCTTTGTAGAGGAGTTTAATATAAATTGCTCCCATACTTTGGGCGCGCGCTTTGTCCTGCAGACGCTTCTGTAACAGCCATTGTGCAAGCAGCTGTGTATCTGTGTATATCTGTGTGTATTTGTGCATCTTGTGGTTGCGCTCCTCAGTAACGTGAGCAGGCCAACTAATCGATAACGGCATTCGTTGACAACGAATTTCAATATCGATAATTATCGATTTTATCGATTAGTTGTTGCAACCCTAATTCCTTTAGAAGCTTTGTGCATTTGGAAGCAATGATGCACTTCAGTATTTACAAAAGAAAATGAAACGTATGTATAGAAACTCTACATCACTCGAGAAATGAGACGCTGTGTCTGTGAGAAAGCCGTTCTGCTTGTTATGTCTGGTTACACTCACCTCGTCCTCTTCTCCGGTCTGGAGCTCTGATGTCCCGCCGCCATCATCACCTGCTGAACTGAAACTGGTAGAGGAGGATGATGCTGTAAACTGAAGTAAATTTTATAATTTAAAAGGTTTTCTGTGCAACAAAATAATCGTTCAGTCTGAGAGCGGACTCTTCCAGGGACTCCTCTATAAACATGAGCAGAGTGATGAGCTGCTCGACCCCTGGGCCTTCTGAAACACACCATCACGCTGATCTCAGATCGGTTCAGAAGAACTCGGCTCTCACTCGGGGTGTCGCTCTAAAACCCCACACAGTGTTAATCTCGTGATCATTACTAAACCTCACTCATTCGGGCAGTTAACACATTATAGTGTGAAGATTCGGTCATAAAACTTTGGGAGTTATTTACTTACTCCACTTCTGTGTACACACACACACATATATCTGTGTAATTGAGATGGACAGAAGTGGAGGAAGTAAAGACTACATTACAAGTAATAGATGATTCTAGATGACTTACTGTCAGAGACATTTTTAATGTTTCTCTTTGTCTTATCTCTCTGTCTGTCTGTCTGTTTATCTGTCTATCTGTCTGTCTGTCTCCCTCTGTGGAATATAATTGCACCCAGTGTTCAGACGGTAAACGGCTGGATGTTGTTGTCTGTTGTTTGATCTTCTCGATGCTCATTTGGTCCAGTGATGGAGTTTTTATAATACAAGCAATTAAAGGTTTGTTAAACAAAAGACTTCAGACAGTAAATTGTGTGTGTGTGTGTGCAGGCGATGGAGAACCTGGGCATGGTGATGATCTTTACGCTGGTGACCGCTGTGCAGGAGAAACTGAATGAAATCATCGACCAGATGAAAGTGAGAAGAGAAGAAGAAAAGAGGAGAAAAGAAAGAGAAGCTGAAGAGGCTGAGAAGGTAACACACACACACACACACACACACACACACACACAATGAAGTATAGCTTTTTATTGTCTATATTTAAATGACATTTAAAGCCTGAGTTGTGTGAACCTGCCACTAAAACCTGATTTACTCTGCAGTGATCATCACTGAAACGCCTCACACACTCCATAAGAAGCGCGCAGTGACCGATCACCGCGCTAATTAATTCTAGCTGTACCTTTATACATTGAAGGAATAAATAAAATTATAAACGTTGTTAAATCTCACAGCCCATGCTGGACGTTTCCTTTTTACAGTAAAATAAAGTCAGATAGTTTATAATGAATAACTGTACAGCATGTTCCTGTCCTTTCTGTCGTGTCGTGTCCTCTGCAGAAAGCTTTTCAGGGAACCGTAGTTACGATCGAGAACTTCCTGGCGTGGAAGGCGCGGTTTGAGCGAGAGATGGCTGAACTGAAGAGGAAAAAACAGAAAGAGGACGAACAGGCAGGAAAAAACAAACTCACCGGTAAGTGTTTGTGAGATGATTAGGACACAGTGTGTGTGAAGAATAAAACACTGTTAACACATCTGTTATTCCTCTTATATCATAACAGATTATTTATCAAATAGGGTTTATAAATATATACACAAGTTAATTTATACTTACATTTAACATTATTAAAGTAAGTTAGCTCTAGTGATCATTTCTGTTATAAACACTCGTGTCCCTCACCTTCTCTCTCTCTAGTTACTGTACACGTCCCTCTGAACAAGACATTACCATAGAAACCATGACATATTAGAGTGAGCGCATTTCTATAAACCTGCTCTACTGTCAGTGCTGCTGTTAAAGAGAATTAATCATCATGTTCTGACCAATCAGAGCGCAGGATTCAGCAGCAGTGTGACATAAACTGGGATATTCACTGCACATGTGACCGGTATTAAACCACCAGTTTCTATTCAGAATGGACAGGATCGCACATTTCCAGTCTTTATCTTCACCAATTTATTAATAATAAAAATAATTATATTTTAAAAGATTTTAGAAGTGGTGGAGAAAAGTCTCTCGTGTAAAAGGTTTCTGCAATATGTGATTAGATTTTGACAGATTAGACAGATTTTATATTGTCTTTCTGATCCAGCCTTGTGTTGGATCATGAACAATAATCATTATTTTATTTTATTTGTTTTGTTTGTTTGTTTTTGGTTAATTGTGTATCACAGGAAAGCAGCTGTTTGAACGGGACCGGAACCTGGATACATCGGATATTCAGTTCCTGGAGGACGGTGAGTTTTACATCCAGAGCAGCGTATAGAAGTGCACACATCAGTATGCATCAGTAAACACATCCTGAATTAAATTAAAAGCACTTATGTATTTTTAAATACAGTACTGTGCAAAAGTCTTAGGCACCATAAGGCACCTAACCCTATTATGTACATTCACTATTTTCAAACTAAACTAAAAATTCATGAATAAATAACATTACCAGAGAATATATGCAAACCTGTAAAGAAAGCAGTATATTACATACATGGCCAGTTTACAGATGGAAAAAACCCTAATGTAGGCTCCTGGGTTTGGCATGAAAATTGAAAAGAACCAAGTGGGACAAAATTACCAGAAGAACTCGTATTGTCCAGCACGCTCAGTAAAACCTAACAGCTGTTTATCACACAGTACTGCACAGGCCTGGGCACGAACAATGAACAAAGGTGCATATGAAAACATTTCTAGATAAAAGAAACTTAACTGTTTGTTTTATTACTCTTTAGTGATCTTTATAGTTTTTTTTTTATCTAGCTTTAATATTTTGTCACGTTTTTGCTTAAAATAATCAGTAGTGCTTAATACATATTAATTTTGAAGGTATGTTTGGAAATAGTAAATAGTTTTTGTACATAATAAAGCAGAGATGATAAACATGTATAACATTTGTACTAGAGATACGGTGCCTAAGACAGTACTTTATATTTTTTTCAATAACTCATTGTGTTACCAGTGCCAGTGTCAGGATATTCAGTGTTTTTATGGTCGGTGTTTGACAGCCATCATTTAAAGTGACTGTGAAAAACCTGAGGAGTGTTTTCAGTTTACAAAGGTTCTGTCTTTAGCTCAGAATCAGAGCTGCAATGCTAATGTGGCTAACAAGCATGTGTCTCATACAAAGCTGGAGGAAAATTAGAGTAGTTTAAACTTATGCGCGGTTGATAAGTGATGTCATGCGGAGGCAGTGTAGCACAAAGTGGCTGTTAATTACTGAATATTCTATATAAATTTAAATAATTATTTTGTTCAGAAATCCTTTCTATAATAAACTGTTTTTGTCTTTTTAGCTGGAAACAGTGTGGAAGTGGATGAGTCTTTATTTCAAGACATGGACGATTTGGAGCTGGACGAAGACGATCCTGATTTTGACCCCCTGGACTTGGGCAGCGATGATGATTAATGTTTAATCAATTAATAATAAAAAAAAAAAGAATAAATATTCTTTTCGTTTCATTGTACAGATTGGGCTGTGCTTGAAACGGCGTCCCCTGCTTATTATCACGCAGTGTGTGTGTGGTTAAGGCAAGTTGATGATTACCGGACATGTTGAGACTGGCCTAATGGTGTTTTATGAAATGTTAAATATTCCTAAACACCCCCAACCTCACTACTGCACTGATGCCTGAGTGAGCACAAACAGTGGAGTGTTGCCTCAGTAAACAGGGAGGAAATGTGTGTGAATGTCTGTGGGTTTGGAACAGGTGTGTACGAATCAGATGGCCAGGTTCCATACAGGCCAGATTTGAATCTGATGCACATTAGTTTATAAGTGTGAAGTCAAATAATTCATAATGTCTGTTTGTGTTTATATTGGATTGTCAGTTCAGTGATTGTGGCAAAAAAATATATTGTAGGACTTAGTTAGATCTGAACCAAAATGTAGAATATAAAAAAAAAATGCTATAGCGCCACCACTGGGCCAATGAAGTGCACATGTCTTGCCTAAGAAGTGGGAGGGTCTGCTCGTCCCCGAGCATGTTTGGTGTCTGACCCCAGGCTGCTCTGCAGTCCGGTTTAGCGGAGAAGAGGACAGGCGTACATCGCACGTACTTCAGCCTCGAATAAAATTTTAAACAAGCGACAGTAAAAACCGAAAAGAACAAACGAATATACAAAGTAAAAAACTAATATAGTTTATTATTTGATTAAAAGACATGACATTAACACACTGACTTCAGGAACATCAGGGAATTCTTTCAGCATGCAAAGTTCTTGAATTTATCACACGTTCCTGCAACACCAGAGAAAAATATCAACTTGTGTGTAGCGTGTATGTGTAAGGTAAAATTTAAACATGTAATGAGCGAGCGACTCTACACAGTGTATCAGTGCAAGTTTTTAACCTTAACTTTATTATAGCTAATTATTCTATTATTTAATACTCAAACATGTAACACTAAAGTGGATTCACAAAGTGGACTAAAGTTTAATTCTGTAAATTCATCATTAAATCACTTAAAGACTAATAATAAGGTTTCATTTATTCTCTCACACAGTTGTTGCTTTTAGCCAATCGTAACACTACCTGTTTCTCGTCCTCACGCAGCACTCCCTCCACCGACACCACCTGGTACTGCTTGTGTTTGAGGTGGGCGGGGAATTTTCGCAGGCAATTAAACTGGGCGGGGCTTGCGTTTGAACCTAAAAGCTTCCTCATTTCACCTGGAGAGCAGCCCGGGTCGAACAGCAACACACACACACTGCCGTTCCTCCTCTCCTCCACGCCAATTATAGAGCGGCTATGTCCTGCACACAAACACACAGAGCAATGACATCATAAAGAGGAGTGTAGCGGGGTGAAGCAGTGCGCACTACAGTATTCCGTGGATTGGGACAGACTGAAGCCCCATGGGTGTGTGAGAGGGGGTGGGGTGTTACAGGGTACCTTGGTGCTGGAGGTAGATCGGTGGCAGATTTGTCTTCACGACCCTGGGTGGAGTTCGTTCACCTGCGCGGGACGGGAGGGAGAAATAATTCTTCACCCACTGGAGGAGTCGAGGGTGTGTGTTCCCGGGACCAGTGGGCTGGTGGAAGTCTATGATGCGTGCCCTGAGGGGGAGAGCAAGGGGCTTTTACTGCAAAAACTATTTTAACTACAAAATCAACTTGATTTTGAAGTTTCACACTCATCAAATGTGTGTTTACACACACCTCAGTCGGAGCGAGGTAAGTACAGCGTAGATCTCCGTGGCCCCTATCCAGGCCCGAGTGCCCTGCAGTTTCCTGTTAAACTGAACCGCGCCCTGTGGGTCGATGCCCTCCGTCCACGCCGCCTCGATCAGTGCCTGCACCCGCGGGATGCTGGGAGACGAGTCTGAAGCACAAGTGTAGAAGTACAAATAGGTTCAGTCGAGTACAGCGGCTTCTTCTAGACATGATTATGAGTTTTATGTACTTTAATAATGGATTTTATTTTCACAGAATCGCAGTAAAGGCATTTATGCAACAAGCGCATCAATCACGGTCAAACACTGTACATCATCAGCACACACCTAACACTGGAGCAAGGGTGTGTTTTACCGGGCAGTGTGTGTACTGAGGTGTACGGTTCCAGTCTCTGTAACGAGCTCAGAAGCATCTGGAAGTTTCTGTAGCCGCAGCCCCAGCCGCGGTCTCCGTCTGACGAGGAGAAGTGTTCGGCTTCAGCACACAGCCAGACGCGGGACACGTCCCGAATATCACGCTGGTAAAACTGATACAGCACTGACAGCAGTCCTGACACACACACACACACACGTTTAATTTAAGCGCTCAGTCGAGCCCTGAGTGCAGAGTGTGTACTGAACAGCGTGTCTTACAGAAACATAGTGAAGAACGGTTCAGCAGGAGTGTGTGTTTGTGTCGGAGAGTGCGAGTTCTGAACCTGTGGTTCTGGTTCGGCCGTCGTCCAGGCCCGTGGCGAGTGTCTCCATCATCTCCACTCTCTTCATGTGAAACTCGGCTGGAGTCATGTGACCTCGGGACACAGCTCGCTGCAGGCTTGTCTCCATCTGCTTACGGTAACCACCGCCGTGATCCAACCCGAACTGCCTCTACATGTACACACACACAATCACTGTTTATACAGTCAGTGTGTGTGTGTGTGTGTGTGTGGTTGAGAGCGATGACAACTGCTGACCTGAAGCTGTGTGAACTCCTCTGCCTCGCGCCTCGCCTCTTCCTCCTTCCTCTGCCGCTCGTCTTCCTCCTGCAGCTGCTGAGCCAATCGCAGGTCTCCATTAACATCATTCCCTAAAACACACACACAGTGTGTATGCAGAGAGAGGGAGATGTGTGTATGCGTTTACATATGTGTGTGTACCTGCAGTGTTACTGTCCAGGTGAAGCTCCACATGTTCCTGTAGAGAACGACTGTCCTCACACACCACGTCACACATGGGACACACATACACCGCTCCTGCTACACACATACAAAGTCCTTAAGAAGCTGAACATTACTGTTAACTGTAATCAAATTCAAGATGGGAAGTGGCAGGCGCACAAACACACACAAAGCCCTGAATCGGTCATTTTATGACATCACCGCTCTTGCTCGGCACACACCGTGAGAAACCTTCTGGTCCTGGAGATGAAGCTCCACATGCTCCTGCAGCATGAAACAGTCGGCGCAGACCAGATCACACATGGGGCAAGAGAACGTCCTGCCTGTAACAAACACACACGTGTTACAGATACACTGGAGCTTTATTTAAACACTAAGGGTCTCAGCCGCTCACCTGTACTGGGCGAGGCCAGGCGTCTGTGTTTAGAAGGCCGAGACTCTTCAGGTGACACGAGCGGCTTCTTCACTCCCCCATGAGGCTCCGGGGAGAGGAACACGTCCGCCCCCGCCCCACACTCTGTCCGTCCTGGCTCACCTGCCGCAGGTGTGTGTGCTCGGCCCGTCTCCCTGTGTGCGGTGTTCATGTGGAACTGCAGCTCATCGTAACACACATCTGAGAGAGAGCAGAGCGGACACGTGACCTCGTCCTCCAGGTGTGTTAGGAGCAGGTGAGTCTTCAGCTCAGAGTCACAGCTCAGCTCCTCACTGCAGATAACACACACCGGCATACCGGGGTTGTGTATATATGTGTATATATACACACAAAATAAACTCAACTCTATAAACGCACACACCCGTCCTGTGAGCACGCGCTTTTATCCAGTTTCCCCACACGGCTCGAGCCCGGCATATTAACAAATAAACCAGGAAGTGGTCACATGACCGACGGCGCGTAATCACGTGACTGATGTATGCGCGTGTAACAGGTTAAGTCGCTGTAATACACCCTTCTACCCGTCACTATACCCTTCTTAACTGTCACTATTAAACTTAAGAAAGCACTAATGACAAAACCTTTACCAGAATCATTAACAAGTGTCACATATATCAGAATAACAAAACGTCAGTAATAACATTTAATAATAGTACACTCCTCTTTCTTGTATTCAGAAATTAAATTATGGGATCCCTAGTAAGTATTAACTTAAAAAAAAAATCGAACCTATTAGAATTCTACATTTAATTGAGTCATATGGGACAACATTTTCTAATGCTCCGTTACCGTTCTTTTTCTTTTTTCCCCTTTTTATTTTATTATTATTTATTTTTTATTTAATGCTCCTTTTATCTTTCCTGTCTGTGTTGTTTGGGTTGTATGTTGTTATTTTCAGCAACAACAACATTAAAAACACTAACCGGAATACGGGCGCAGTACGGAGCAGGAAGTATCACAGGAAGTGACGTTGAGGATCCGTCAGTCTCTTCAGGCCGCCATCTTTCCCTCCTCAGTGGGAGTGTTACTGTGAGAGACGGACATCATAAACAGCGCGCTGCAGTAGCAGCACACACACACACACGCGGTGAGACTCCGCGTTTAATCTCCTGCTCAGGGGCGCTGAGGGTCACCGCTGTGTGGGTACAAAAGGAGAAGTGTCCGTGTGTAGTGGCGTTGCTAAGCTAACGCGGCTAGTTTATTAGTTATGCTAGCTGTGCTAACTGCCTGAAGCGGATTATTGTGGAGCTGAACAGAGAAGTTTATTCAGCGCACGAGTTACGGTGTTATAACACACACACACACACACACACAGAGGCATCTGGTGGAACTGTCCTATGTGTTTCTAGCAGCTAATGTGCTAAATATAACTTTAAGTATAAACTAATGTTATACTGTATAACTAGAATTAACTCAGTTAGAAAGTATACTGTAGGGTTTAATAAGTGTAGTGTGTGTGTGTGGTCAGACTACAACGAGTGCACTTTACTCTGTAGTCAGAATGAGGAGTGTGAGTGTCGGTCTGATCCGAGGTGTTTAAAAGACTCATCAGTGTGTGTGTGTGGTTGCAGCAGGTTCCACGCTGAAACACAGTAGCTCGTCAGATCTGAAGCTTTCAGGACAAAAAAAAGAGAAATCTTTTTGGAAACTAAAAATGTAGGTTTAGACTGGTCTCTACACACACACACCAGGACGCTGAAGTTTTACAGATTAAACACTGAGCGACCTGTGGAGCTTCATATGTTTGTAAGCGCTGATTTAATAAATTAAACACCCGAGCACAAAAACATACCTTATAACCACATAAATAAGATTATTTCCTAAACACAAGATGTCGAGTCTTACGCCGAGTTACTGAGTTGTTTTTGAAGTTTCTAAATGAATGTTGTGATGTAGGAGAGTCTTTACACTTGTTCCTGAGGTGTGTGTGTGTGAGAGAGTGTTAGATCTATAGACCAGACACTGGTGCTGATTCTGTGTGTGTGTGTGTGTGTGTGTGTGTGTGTGTGTGTGTGTGTGTGTGTGTGTGTGTGTGTGTGAGATGTCAGGAGGCGCAATGGCGAGTCCTGGAAAAGAGAATTATCGGATGAAGAGCTACAAGAACAAAGCACTAAACGCTCAGGAGATGCGGCGACGCAGAGAGGAGGAGGGCATTCAGCTCCGCAAGCAGAAAAGAGAGGAGCAGGTTTGTACATCACCACACACACAGTACACGCTAATAATAATCACGTCTGAGGACTGTTTGATGTTCTACTAAATCTACAGGTTTGTTTGTTTGTTTTTTTGGTCAAGTGGACAGGGCTTACTTAACAATATAGTGGTAATAAACGTGAAGTAGCAATGCTATAGAAAGTGTGGTGATAATTGCAGTTAGATGTGTCTGATGGTGTGATGTGTGTGGTGATGTGGTGATGTGTGTGGTGTATTTGATGGTGTGTGTGTGTGTGTGTGATGATGTGATGTGTGTGATGACTCTGCGCTACACTCCACTCACCCAAGTGTTGATAAATGTTCCTTTTCTGTGTGCAGCTGTTTAAGAGGAGAAACGTTTGTGCGCCGTTGTGTGACGAGTCCATGCTCGAGTGTCCCATCCAGGATCCGGACATCAGCTCCACCATGCCCATGTCCTCAGTGAGTCGCCCTTAGCTCCTCCCCCTCTGTTGTGCACTCACAGACTGTGTCCCAAACCGCACACACCCCACTGCATTAGTTAGCGAGGTGGTGCGAGCTGTGGTGCAGGTTTAATCCATGGCATATATGTGTGTGTGTGTCCTGCAGGATGCAGTTATAACCCCAGAAATGGTGCAGATGATCTTCTCTGAAGACACGGACCAGCAGCTTCTCGCCACACAGAAGTTCAGGAAGTTACTCTCCAAAGGTACAAAACCTTAAACACTGTGTGTGTGTCCTCATTATTGTCTGCGGTGTGTTTGTGTATTTAAATAAAACATCCCGCCCCCACACACACACAGAGCCAAACCCGCCCATTGATGAGGTCATCGCCACACCTGCTGTAGTGAGTAAGTTTGTGGAGTTCCTGAAGAGGAGCGATAACTGCACGCTACAGGTGAGAAATACTAACACACACACACAACTGTTCTGTTTAGGTTACTCGGATTCACACAGCCAGTTGGAGATGAGAATGTTGTTGTTCCTTCGTATTCTGTATGAAAGAACAGGAGGTGAAATCAGGGTCGGTGTAAATGTGCCTTTAATCCATGAGGAGAGACAGTGATGGGGCGAGATGAGAGAGCAACAACAAACTGTTAACAGCTAACTCACTGATGTCTAATATAGAGTAGATCAGACCCTGACATTTTATAGAGAACAGATCAGACTGCAGGTATCTTTTACAGTAGACCAGACACACTCGCTGCTCTATTCTATTGGTGTGCAGTAAAAGCTGAGGTGAACTAAATATATATACAGTGAAACCTTGGATTGCGAGTAACGTGGTTTGTGAGTGAACAAGTCTTGGTTTACTAGTACCGAGTATGATGTATCACGCATGCACTTCTTGTTTTGACGCCGAGCGTCACGTGATCACAACTGAACCAGCGGTTTTTCTCTCTCTTGCGCTGTGGAATTGTAGGTAATCATCTCCCCTGCTGGGTCTTAGTGCACATCCCTTACTGGTATAATCAACATCCGTGCACGCGTGTTTGTATGCGTGGTAGAGGGGAGCTTACTTTAGATTCACACACACACGAAGCGCCTACGCGCACAAACGAAAACACTTATCTGTCGGGATTTATCTGTCGGGAACTTTTTTTTTTAAAGGTAAAGTGCAGGTTAATTTGTTTTATTTTTGCTTTATATTTTGTGTTAATTATTTTTATGTATTTATTTTTTGGGGCTGTGGAATGTATAATTTGAGTTTCCATTATTGGAAAATTTGGCGAGTGTTTTGGAATACGAATAATTATGCTCGTAATCCAAGGTTCCACAGTATATACAGTGGGGGAAATAAGTATTTGATCCACTACAGATTTTTGCAACTTAATTCATAACATTTGTATCATGTGCTTTTTCTGGATTTTTGGTTGATATTCTGTCTCAATCCTTTAC
>JAQQZT010000018.1:121928-132878 GCA_030068275.1 Clarias platycephalus
AACTTAAATAATTATTTTGATTGTGTAAAGCTGCTTTGCGACAATGACAATTGTTAAAAGCACTATACAAATAAAATTGAATAGAATTGAATACGTCCCTTGCCCTGTCCACAGTGCCTACGTGCTTCAAGAAATTCACCATCATTCCTGAGCCCAAGAATTCCAGCCCTGTAGTCAGAATGACTACCGTCCTGTGGCTCCGACATCAATGAAGTGCTTTGAGAGACTTGTGAAAGATCTTATCTGTGCTTCGTTACTAACACTCCCTGATCCACTACAACTTGCCTACCATCAAAACGGAAGCACGGAAGATGCCGTCTCCTCTCATCTCATGTCCTTCATACTATACTTTAACACCTGGACATTGGTAAAGGGAATTCTGCAAGCCTTCTTTTCATCGACTACAGCTCAGCTTTTAACACTGTAGTCCCTTCACAACTCATCGTGAAGCTCAGTGATCTGGGTCTCGGTCACTCGTTATGCTCCTGAGCTTCATGACAAACAGACCACAGGTGGTGAAGATTGTACAGTGGTTCTCAGAAAGCTCGCTCTACACCCACGACTGCTATGCTCATCAACTCCATTTCACAGATGACACAGTGGTGGTTGGTCTGATCCAGAACAACAACAAGACAGCTTATCTGTAGGAGACAGCACTATCTTTCTGGTGTAAGATCAATAACTTGGACTTAAATGTCTTAAAGAGGAAGGAGATGGCGGTGAACTTCTGGAGAGGACAGCAGGACTTTCAGTACACGCTCAAGATAAATGGGACTTGAGGAGAGTGATCAGGTGTGCCGAGCGCATCACCAGGACTGGATTGCCTGATCTACAGGACAGTTACATCAGGCGCTGCAGGTCCAGGGGACAGTGCATCATAAAAGACATTCACCACCCAAATCACAATCTGTTTCAGTGACTGCCATCTGGTCGGAGATTCCGGTCACTCGGGGCACAAACTGAAAGACTGAACAGTCATTTTAACACAGTATCGTTGCACTGGTATCACATTTTACATCATAATTCTGTATAATCTATATTTGTATTTTATTGTATATAATTTATTTCATAGTCTTCTTAGACTTTTTATTTTGTACATACTTTTTTTCTGGAGTTTTCAATTGCATTTCATTACTATTGTACTTGTACATCCATGTATGTGACAAATAACATTTTTTAATCTTGAATAACCTCCCTACACAGACAATATTAACACTTTTTAGCAAAATTATTTAATGATTTAGTTCATATCATTCTCCTAGATCCCTAGGTCGAACCCACCTGATTGCTACCTGTAGGGCAGATGAAGGACACGGGGAAAGACACAGATCACAGAAACACTGTTAAAGCACAAGTACAGGTTAAACACTTGAAGTGTAACACCAGCTCATCACGCATGAAGAGACAAATATGTGATGTAGAGAAGATTCTTTAAATAAAGATACATTCAGTGTTTTACAAATACCACCGCCTGGTGAAATGAATAATAATAATAATAATAATAATAATAATAATAATAAAGGCCCTGCAGAGCCACACCCTGAGGGCCCAGAGCCACCCCAAGGGCACCAGAGGAACCCAAAACTAAGATTTTTTAATGTTAAGGCTGTTACACAGTACTGTGCAAAAGTCTTGAATTTTATTTATATTGAATTCCATTAAATATTATATACTGTATTTAATTAAATACCAAATATTTTACTGCAAAAAAACCTCAGCAGCAACCTCATTTCCCCTCTCGTCTGTTCCAACCTCTCAGCGTTCAGCATCAGCAGTTACTAATCACCTCCTGATCACCTGTCATCATCTGCACCTGTTTCTCACTGGGTCAGGACTTACATTAGATGTTTTATTACTGAACTGGACTGAAAACAAGAGATAAAAAGTCATCAAGACTTCATTAAGAAAGTCTAAGCTCTTCAGAAGCAAATTACTAAGAAATGTATTTGAGTCAGTTTTATTTTCAGCAGCTTAATGGACAAAAATAAGGATCAGTGCGACTTTGTTTAGCTTAGAGGATCAATGAGGCCGTAATTAACTTTAATGTAATTTCATTTTCATTTTTTTTCTCTTTGGAGGCAGAGATTCCTGTTTGAGAACAATGCGTGTGTGTGTGTGTGTGTGTGTGTGTGTGTGTGTGTGTGTGTGTGTGTGTGTGTGTGTGTGTGTGTGTGTGTGATGAAGTAAAATTCTTCATAAGTTTGTGTGATCCTGCGGCGAGTTTCGACATGTCGAGTTTTTGTTCAGGAAATGGGAAATGGGGTTTTACACACACACACACACGCACGCACGCACACACACACACACACACACACAGTAGTAAAGGATGTAAATTCACAAGCCAATTAAAATGAAGTTCATACACACACACACCTCCTGACACACACACCTCCTGACACACACAGACTCACAGACACACAGTTGAAGCTCAGAGTTTTAGTACAGTAGTTACACAGTCCTGGTACTAATCACTGAATCTCAGGTCAAGGTTATGATCTAAATGAGAAGCAGAACATTCCTTCCTCACACAGCACCAGATGATGAGATGTTCTGCTCTCATTGAGATCTTTTTCATTTAAACACACACACACACACACACACACACACACACACACACACACACACACACACACACACATGACCTTCAAAACAGCACTTTACAATTAATTGTGTCCTAAACACCAGATCACACAGGGTATTGTGTGTGTTACCCACCATGCATTGCTGCTGTCACTTCATCCTGACTTTAATTACAGTGTATTCTGCAGTAATCAAACCCTGAACCCAATTTCAGTTTAATGTCTAACATGTGGAATTTAAGTGTGTAATACTATAACGATTAGCGTAGCATAAAAATGATAATAAATGCGAGCACATACTTATAAAAGGGGTAACTAGCTAACATTAGCACTTATATAGCGAGTAATGCTGATGCAATGACTTGTAGCAGGCTAATCAGCTAGGAAAATAAATAAAACATATCTAAAAGTTTAAACTGTAAATGTCAAAATTTAATAGTGTAAAGTGTTTTTGTTTGTTTGTTTGTTGTTTATTTATTTGTTTACATTAGATGTTTAGGTGTTATTTTTATCTTTTTCCTCCCATCAGAATTCCTGAAATGTTTTTATGAGAACTGTCTGAGCCTCTGATTGTTTTGGGAAACCGGTTCAAGCATGTGTCATGAAACATGGCTCAACACGCCTGCACACACCTCCACTTCCCTCTGTCTGTCACGCTCACAATCACTCTCTCACGCTTACGCACACACACACACACACACACACACACACACACACACACACACACACACACACACACACACACACACACACAAATAAAGACATAAGCGGTGGTTTCAGAGAATCAACTGTTGTTGCACATCAATATGGAAAGGGTTATAAAACCATGAACAAACTATTTGGAATCTAAAGTTTTACAGTGAGAAAGATTATTCACAAGTGGAAGGCATTGAAGGCTGTCGTCTATCTTTGCAGGAGATAGAGATCTATTGCCTCACCATATTCACCCCAAGGTCAGACTGGTCAATACTCAGAGAAACCCAAAAAACTACATTGCAGACTCTACAGACCTCACTGAGCATGTTACGTCTTAAAGTCCATGACAGCACAATCAGAAGAAGACTGAAGACGTATGGAGTGTTTGGAAGCTCAGGAGAAATTCTGTTCTGTTTAAAAAGAGCATGGAAGCACGACTGAGGTTCACAAAACTTCATCTGAACGAACCACCAGACTTCCGAATTATGGGTAGATGAGACCAAAGTGGAGTTGTTTATACTCTACACTAAAAGAGCCGTGTATACGTGAACAGCCAAAAACCGCGATAAACTGAAACAATGTTGTAAAGAAGAACGAAACAAAATGATGTTTCGGGAGAGCAGTTTACCACTGCGCCACTCGGAGGCCCAAGTGTATATATATATATATTTCTATATTTCTATGCATTTATATATATTTATATGCTGCATATACACACACACTCTTTCTGTGTTTGCATAACTGCAATAGTCATAATCATAACAGGCTCTTTGTAACAGGTGACGACCAGTGAGAACTGTGTGTGTGTGTGTGTGTGTGTGTGTGTGTGTGTGTGTGTGTGTGTGTGTGTGTGTGTGTGTGTGTGTGTGTGCGGGTGATTGTATGTAAGGGTGTAAACGATACAAAGGTATCTGTGAATCACAGAGGAGTTACTACAATAAAAGGTGTAATTAGGTAACTGTAACAGAACTTCACAGCCCCTGACTGGCGCGCGCCGGCTGTGGCCACGCCCCCTGATGGTCACCGGTGTGGAGCCAGAGCTTGTTGACATTCCAGTCACTTTATTCATCATCACAATGATTCTGCATTTATGATTATCCTTTGTGTGTGTGTGTGTGTGTGTGTGTGTGCGTGCGCGTGTGTGCACGTGCGTGCATGCTGTGTGTGAGTACATGGGTGCGAGTATGTGTGCACACACGTATGTGTGTACATGTGCGTGTGTGTGTGCATTTGCATATGCCTGTGCATTTGTGTGAGAGAGAGGAAGCTAAAATGCGCTCAAAAGATACTAAAGAATTTTGATTAAAAAAATATATATATATATTAAAATCTAATCTGAATCAATTACTGTTTCTCTTTTTTACATAGCTTTTCATGCAGTCAGTATTTATAATATAACTCCATAAGTGATCTGTGTTCCTGAAGTCAGCCGTGAGCCGGTACACTCCCGGGACAGACCTACGGCTCGGTCTCATTAGACCCATGTGAGCCGAACTGTCTCACCTGGACCGTGTCCTGGTGTCCCTCGTTAAACAGCTCGTGACTCAGGATTTGGTTTAAAGTTACCAGGAGTTCAGGCCGTTCCTCCAGGCAGCGCTCCATCAGATCCTGGCACTTGGTGTGAACGTTCAGGGGACAGACGTTAAGACGGAAATTAAATTTACCAGCTAAATAAATAATTAAAAACGCTGCATGTGCAATTTCTCAACCTGAGCGAGAACAAGACATCAGATTCTCATCAATAATCTCCTCATCAGTACCCAGGGCCGCGTCCTCCACAGAGCAGGTGAGACGAGACGACACGCCACAGGGGGACGAACCCGAGCTCAGAAAAACATTTAAATTCAACTACACTCAGGCAGTGTGTGAATCTTCTCATCTTATATAAACTTCCTTTTAGTTACATCTCCAGGCACTTTGTTGCAGCACACACACACACACACACACACACACACACACACATGCGTTTCAGCATGTTGCAGGTTGTAAAAGTGGATTAAAATGGAAACTAGAACATCAGCCGAAATCACGGCATCTGATAACGGATAATTTAATTTCCCTTGAGACATTTTCCATTCTTTGAACGTGTGTGTATGTGTGCCCAGTGTGTGTGTGTATGCTTGTTTTATTGTTAATGACTATAAATGTTTTTTTATTTTAAAGCTCAATAACCATAATAAAATGTATTAACTGTTGAATAAAATAAATCAGAAATAAAATGTATTAATGATTAAATTGGTTGCAGCAGCTCGACTTGGTTGTAACTGGTAACTTGGTTGAAATTGGTTGTAACTATAACATCAAACTCTATGTAACTGAAGAGGAGACGGAATCACAGGTGACTTACCCTCAGGTCTCCTGTATCTCGGTACTCTAGTTCGGTAATAAAGGTTCTGTATGTGACATCCATCTGAATCTACAGGTCACAGTGACTCCCTTCTCTGATCTCTAGAAAAGAAACATAAAGGTCTCCTCAGATTTTAATGCCGACCTTTTAGCTCTAAGTGATGCGGTAAGGAGCTTCTCATCTCTTACACAGGCGTGGTGGAGACGTGTCTCACAGTCATGGAAAAGAGGTTATAGTGTCTCATACTCTCTGAGCATCATCAGTACAAAATCTCAGGCAAAAAAAGTAACGCAACTCTGGACGGAAATAAAATGTTGTTTTCAGGATCTGCTCGTATTTGTCCCTTGTTTTTGTGTTTGTTTTTTTTACCTGTTTAGTGAATTGTGTTTTGAGACTTTGATGTTGATGTTCACCTCAGGACTGCATTTCCCAGCATACACTGCACACCAGCCATGCTGTTATTGCAAACGCCTGGTTTAGTTGATTGACCCGTCCATAAGTAGCCTGTGTTCGAGTTGGGTCTTTGTCTTGCATCTGTTCTATTGAGTTTATGGATTTTGGTCACTGTCAGTAGCGTGTGTTAGTTAGCATTAGCATTAGCCATGGTTTTAAACATAGTTCCTTTAGTCATGTTCATGTTTGTTTTATCTAATTATGATTAAACTCCACTTTAATAAAGAAATGTTTGCTCATGAGTTCTGCCTCTGGTGACGTTGTGATGTAGCATACAGTTGTTGAAGCGATGTTGTGATGGATGCGCTCCACTCAAAGATAAATGTTTGGTCTGGTATTGTACATGCAAGTCCTATAGTGTTTATTGCTGATGTTGTGTGCAGTCATGTTGGTTCAACTCCATGAACAGGGAAAGAGCCGCCGGTCTCATGGGTCGAAATCACTGATCATAAGCTCAGGTTTAAGACAGCAGACCTCTGAGCACAACATCTGGAAATGTGAGCAAATCAATGAAGCTTCGAATTGTAACAGTTTTTTTTTTATTTGTGGAAATAATATTAATAATATTATTTGTTATCAGTCAAGCGACCTCTTGAGACCCCCAGACCTCTTGAAACCCTCAGACCTCCTGAGACCGACCTCCAGACCTCCAAAGAGAGTGTGTGGTTTTTTTTCATTGCTGGTGACTGAGAGCTGATCAGTGTTTCACTGGAGTTTAAAACATAAGACGGTGAGAATGGGGAGTTTGTGAAGCTCCAGTGCACTAATACATGTGAGAAAATCATCCAAACACAAAACAGTTATATCTCAGTGCAACAAAACTCAAATGAAAGTGGTATTCTGTGTTCCGAGAATGTAGCTAGTTAGCATGTAGCTAATGGGAGGCTTTGAGTTTTCACTCGCCCACTCTGATGAGCTAAATATAACACACCCGAGTTACTGATTATAGCTCCACTTCACCACCTGCAGGGCTTTAACACACACACACACACACACACACACACACACACACACAGGCCAATGTGCAGGTTCAGTAGTCTATCGACATCAGCAGACCCTGGGTTTCTTCTTCTGGTGATGTTCTGCCAGCTGTTTACTGCAGCTGTATTAACTTCCTGTTTGTTTTCCAGGAGGTTTCTCACTGTTACCTTCAGCAGGTGAAATGCAGCTCAGCTCTTTACAGAACATTCCACTTCTTCACATTGTTAATTCTCGTGCTGCTTTCACTGCAGATAAACTTCAGGTCCTCATCCATCTGCAGTGTGAAGCTCCGCCCAGTGTGTGTGTGTGTGTGTGTAAATGTGAGCAGATAATAAATCCCTGAATCTTCAGAACTCATCCTGCTGCTTTCGTTGCATCATCAGGATGTGTTCTACACCCAGGCTTCAGAACCTCAGCAGATCTTTCTCTTCTCCATGCTCTTCTCTTCCCATCATTCTGATCATCACCTCTTCAGTCCACTGGATGCTGTTCTAGAACAGTATGTGATTTTTAGATGTTTTTGCCAATTTTTACTCCAGTCTCCTGACTCGTACCAGTAAAGGAGTTCATCAGTAAATCAGTAACCCCTTGGGTATGGACTCGAGTGAACTCGGGTATGATGACTTGGCTGGATTTTCTACACCTGGAACTGAATTGTTCTGTCATTCACCACTGTCTTTTCTCCTGCTCTTCCGGTTCTTTTGGTGTTTCTGAGTTCATCAGTGTATTATTTCTTTTTAAGAATTTTCTGTGTCTCTCTCTCTCTCTCCATAAGGGTTTTTCACATTAGAACCCCGGGATTCTTTTCGCGAACACTCAAGTCTGGTTCACACAAAATCGTTCCACACTCAGAAACCGTGTGAAGAGAAAACTCAGGCATGAATAGAATCAGCCAAGGAAGCCAATTGTACCTGAGTGTGGAAGTAGATCGCTGTTCACATCTCTCTCCTCCAAATTCTCCATGTGTGTGTGTGTGTGTGTGTGGCGCACTCCAGCCTCATCCTTTGACCTACACAACCCCTGCTGATACAGTAGGAAGGTACGAGAGGGAGGCAGTGTCTCTCCTGACGTTATACCAAAAATATCAATAATATCAGGCACAGTACCAAAGTTAACTTCTTCTTGTGTTTAATGGCCGCGTAAAAACCAAGTAGGTGCATACTGCCATCTGGTGTATCGGAGAGTTAATGCTGGAAAGTGGGGGAAGGGGGAGGGGTACAAATCAATAGTGCCTAAAGTGAAAACGCTCTCTCTCTGTCTCTCTCTCTCTCTCTCTCTCTCTCTGTCTCTCTGCAGATTCTAAACGCAAATGTCTAATACCTGAGACTTTGATTTGCTAGAGCAGCTATTCAATAATAATAATAATAATAATAATAATAATAAAAAAGAAGAAGAGAGAGAAATTTGTAACCCAAAATTAGAATTTGAGTTCAGGTATTGAGCAGCTGTTCAGCTGAACTGGACTCATTTAGTCTCTGGCAACAATTGGGTTTTCTCCAATGTAGTGATCTTTTTATTGACGATTTTTCTGCCTTGTTCTTCACTCTCCCCTCGAAATACAATCTGCCAAGATCACACTTGTTTAGATACTTTAAAATTCGTCATCTAATTCAAGGTCATTGTCCCACATATCCCTCCATTCCTCCCAGTACATGTCTGTAGATATTCCCCTTACATTTAAAGGGTATTCTCTCAAAAGTATAGAACACATTAATGTCAATAAATAATAATAATTTAGACAAAATTTGTGTTTAATGGTCAAAGGATTTGGCAGCCGAAATATCAGAGGAAACCTGGAATAAAGCTTTACTTAGGCCTTGTTCAAACGGGCGTTAAAATTGAGCGTTTTTCTGGCGTTTGTAGCGTCCGGTGAGCGCGGATGAAGCGCCGAGGGTTTTCTACACACAGGAGTCAATGAGAGTGTTCACACAGGCTTTGGTGACGTGCGTTTGTCAGGTTGTGCGTTTGTCAGGCTGCGCGTTTATACAGCGTTAAAAAAACGTTGCATGCAGCTTTTTCTTGGCGTTCAAATCCCAACGAACACAAGGAAAACGCTTCTAGTCCGTTTTCTCCGCGTCCATTTTACGCTTCGGAGGACCGGATATATCCCATGATCCTACATGCTATACATAGGGAAATGCGGAAAAAAAAGCAAAAATAAAATGCTTAAAAAATAAAACTTGCACGGAAATTTTCGCATTTCTTCATAAACCACAAAAAACTTCCTTTAATCCGACATTGTGCAGTCAGAGGGTGAACCCAGCAGCGGCGGCAATTTTTCTCTCTCCCTATGTCGCCGTCTTATTTATTTTTTATTTTTTATATATTATATAAAAATATAATAATTTAATAAAAAATTTTAAAACAAGAAGATTCATGTTTAATACAGCAAAATGGTCCACATTAAAAGGAGGCACCTCAAATAAACCGACAAGGGCTTTCATATCCAGTTCCCGACACACTGCCCCCACAGGTTAACACGCAAACTACAATTTGGGCTGCAGGCTGGCGTTAGACAGAGACAAACGAACGGCAGTGTACAGTAGAAGTCAATCGAGCGCCACTACAAAACACAACATAAACGTCTAGGACGATCAGCGCGCGTTCGTTTATCCAAAAATTTTATGCCCGTGTGAACAAGGCCTTAAAGAAACGACCTTCAGTTCTCTACAGGCTTTATCTCAGTAAGACTATCAAAGATATACGTGAATGTGCTGTAGATGATACCTGTGAGTGATGTCACTTGCTAAAGTAAAGACTATGAGAGTTTTGGACAAATATATTTAAAATCTTGTCTAAGGCAGATGTCGAGGATACCAGGCCTAATTTTGGTGTACCTGAGCGTGGCATGGTCATGTCCAAAAAATGTCAGGATACCTTTCACATGCTCTGAAAATTACTCCATCAGAAATCAACTAAAGCTACTTTAATTTCACTCTGAGACGTGACGCTATTTCTGAAATCAGAGAATTCTGCTTTTACTGAAATAAAAACCAATAAAAAAAATAATAATCACATTAGTGTGTGTGTGTGTGTGTGTGTGAGAGAGAGATCCCTGACTCTATGTGACGGGTTCGTCTCCTGTATGAAGCAGAACCGGAGCTGAGCTCAGATATTGTGTAACACTGAGATAAAAATAAATGTGAATCATCTCTCTCACACACACACACACACACACTTCATAACCATAAACTCAACGAGTGAAAGAGAAACACACACACCAACATACACAAACACACACACACACACACACTACTGATTAACATCAAATAATAAGAGCAAAGAGTCAGATTTAAATAAAATAATTCACATATTAAAAATAATATAATAGTACAAAAGTTATTTTGTTACAGTTTTGTTTATTAGTTACAGTAGATGCGTGTATCAATACTGTTTATGTTACACTGGTGTGTGTGTGTGTGTGTGTGAATGTCACTGATCATGAGGACAAGGAAGTGTAGGTTATACCGGTGATGTTATTTTAAAATTAGCACAGTTACAGTTATAACATTGATCACACCTCCCTGCCACTGTCCTATACACGTACACACACACACACACACACACACAATCATGTGCAAAGTTACGTCACATGAAAAAATCTGATCAAATGATTCTGACATTCCCATCATACACACTATAAATACACGCACACACACGTACACACACGTACACACACGTACCACAGGAGGTACAGGTCTAATCACAGCACTGGAGTTACAGGAGGTTTGATTCGAGGCTTCAGTTTAGTGTGAAACTCCTGCGGAGTGTGTGAACGGCACCAAGTACTGTCCTGCTGCCTGGGTCTATTATCTACTGTGTGTGTGTGTGTGTGCGTGCGTGTGTGTGTGTGTGTGTGTGTGTGTGTGTGTGTGTGTGTGTGTGTGTGTGTGT
>JAQQZT010000018.1:166310-181998 GCA_030068275.1 Clarias platycephalus
AGGGTAACTTTACTTGTACTTCAGTAAAAATTCACTGAAGTAACAGTACTTTTACTTAATTACAAAATTTTATTACTATTTCCACCTCTGCCTATGGATTATTTGTTTACTGTAATTACTGTAATAGTCGTTAGTTGCGGTCCTACAAATCATCACACAGGTCAATGAAAGCAGGAGAAAGAGACGATAAAGAGACGTATCGACTGGAAAGTGACTCCACAGTATCACACACACACATTAGTTCATTATATAACAGAGTGTCCACACAACATCCAAATCACATGATGTCGTGTTTCACAGAACGCACCGCAGACGTCAAGTATTTAGTTCTCTCATCGCTGATCATGTGACAGAAATAAGTGATGCAATTGGCTTATCAAAAAACACAGGCTTTTGTTGTAAAATGTCTTTGATGGTTTGTCCAAACTGTGGAAGTTTAAGATTCTACAGGTGGTTCTGTTCAGGTGAAGTGTTTTATTACAGATGGCTCCGAGTGTGTGAGAAAAAAACCTCACCAAAACAGGTAAAAGTACAAAAATGGTGCTTATAGTGTTTTGCCATCAAACAGTTCACATACACTCCTGATGGTGTATCACACACACACACATCTCAAAAACATCACACCCCTTCATGATGGGGGGCTGCAGCTCTCACACACACACACACACACACACGTCTCCTCTCTCAGGTTACCGGGCGACAATAACACCCCAATTTCATCATATGGAACAGAACAGCTAAACTCAGCCAGTTCAGGGCAGGATTTCTGCTCTGCGTTGTGTGAATGGGGCTATTCACACACACACACACACACACAACAAATGGTATGACAACACTACTATAGTCCTAAAGAAATAGACGCTGTTTTGTATGTGTGTGTGTGTTTAGAGAAAGCATCTGATGAAAGCTGGGTGTGTTTGGGGTGTGTGTGTGTTAGTAAAGACTGTGAATGTCTGATTAAAGTCTGATACTGAAGCTTCTCTTAAAAAAAAAAAAAAAAGGAAACCCTTCATACACACACAGACTAAACCCCAAGACTAAATGTTTCAAAAAAATTTATTTTCGCGCTTTTTCTTTAGGAATGAAGGAGAAAAGAATAAGAAAAACTAAACGAATAAAAGATAAAAAAGAATAAGTGTTAAAAAACTGTAAATGTGTCACTACAATCTGAGCTGGTTTAGTTATTACACTATAATAATAATAATAATAATAATAATAATAATAATAGGTTTACCTCTCCGAGGCTGATGAGGATGATGAAGATGGGCGGCGGGCAGCAGTTCGCTCTCTCCGTGTACGTCTCTCTCAGGTCCTCAGGCAGCATCCACTTGGACACGGACGTGTGGAACCTCTCGCAGCACCCGGGGTCCCCCCGGCCCCCCTGGGTCCCCCCGCCCTCCTCCTCCTCCTCCTCCTCCTCACCCCAGTCCGCCTCACCTCGCGCCACAGGTAACGCTTCACCCGCCTCCACATCCTCACTCGCCATCTCACACCACGACCAGCCTGCTTCTGTCTGTGTGTGTGTTCAGGGAAAAGTTTACACACACACACACACACACACACACACATATCCTGTAAATACTTATACAGGAAATGCCAAAAGCACGTCTACGCTCTCGCTCTCTCTCTCTCTCTCTCTCTCTATTGTTGTCTTATGTACAGGAAGCAGGAACATAAATACACACACATATACCAATACACACACATATACTGTACATACACACACACACACACACACACACACACACACACCCCCCCCTCTGTTTCCCGCCTCGCGGGGACTCGGACCCGGGCTGATTATCCTCTGATCTCCACGCCGCCGGTCCGATCTGTGTCCTGCTCTCTCTCTCTCTCTCTCTCACACACACACACACACACACACACACACACTCACTCTCTCTCTGAGAGGAGAAGCCCCCCGGTCGGTCCGAGCTCTGACACAGATCCTGCTTTAATCAGATCCCCTTCCGCATCCACACTCGGCTCTGTTCTGTTTATTTACACACACACACACACTGCAGACAGCGAGAGGGGGCAAAAACTTCAGCCGCCATTTCCAGCCACACCTGAGTGACGTCACAGGCGGAAGCGGCCGCAGGTATGTCCAGGTGTTTATTTAACGAGTTAGAAACTAATCAGTAAGCATTTATACATACAAGTCTCAGACAGTCTGTGTGTGAGATAAAACATATCTAAACCAGTTGTTTTATTCTTTTTTTATTTTCTCACTTTGTATTTACAAATTTATGTACGTACGTCTCACACACACACAGTTGTTATTCCCTGAGTGTACAGGCGAAGTCACGTGACCTGATGAGACCACCATGATTACATGTTGTTTAAAAATGTGTGTTTCTCTATTTTATACTTTATTTTATAGTAACAGTATCACTGCATATTGTAGATTTTATATTTTAAATTATTTCCCTTTAGGACACAAACAGTCGAGTTTCACTGCATCATTGTGACAAAAAGGAAACTTTTTGTTGGATTCTCACTTTCAAGTTTAATTAATATATGGAGTTATTTTTTATTTATTTCTTACACAATTTATTTGACCTTTTCTACATGAGTTATACACTTCAGATTTATTTAGTTATTTTATACAGTTCCATTGTATCTTTTTTCTACATGAGTTATTTATACGCTTGATTTATTTAGTTATTTTATACAGTTCCATTGTATCTTTTTTCTACATGAGTTATTTATACACTTGATTTATTTAGTTATTTTATACAGTTCCATTGTATCTTTTTTCTACATGAGTTATTTATACACTTGATTTATTTAGTTATTTTATACAGTTCCATTGTATCTTTTTTCTACATGAGTTATTTATACACTTCATAATTTAGTTATTTTATACAGTTCCATTGTATCTTTACACCAATTTAATGTTCTGTTTGCACCGATGTCCTTCACATTCCACCTGAACATCTTGATGCATCTGTAACTTTTATGGATTTATGGGCTTTTCTGTGCTACTCTGTCGGCCCTAGAATTCCCCCTGGGGATAAAGAAAGTTTTTTAAATTTAATTAACTTGAATGTGAAAATACTGACATTTAATAAAGATGTTACAGTGTTGAAAAAATCTAACACATGGAGGAAAAAATATTCAGATAAGTGATAAAAAAAAACTATGCATTACAACTCGTGATTTTCAGTAAATAATCCCCTGTTCTAAATCTGTATATAGAATTATAGAAATAAAGTGAATGATGTGTTTTTATTGGTCTTAATAAAATGTAATTAATTAAATGACAGCATTTTATTTACTGCAGAATTTTCTACCTTAAGTCATGATCTGAGAAACTATACTTTAAAACTTTTGTCTTAGAACACACACATACACCTGATTTCCATTAAACTCAGCACTCCTGCAGTTTTCATATTTAAAATCGGAACACACTCCCCATTATTTAACTCCAATGACCTGAATTATATATAAGAAATATAAATGAATGGTATAAAGTGATGTGGTGATCTGCAGGACTCTATAAGGAGTGTAAAGGAGAGAAAGGGTGTTCCTTTAGTCTAATAACCTACTGGAACTGTTACACTGCCTGACCACTAGAGGGCGACACAGTCTGATATTTACTCCATGGCATTGGTGGTTCAGGGGTCAGGTTCTCTGCTGACATGCAGAAGGACCAGGTTCAGTTCTGATCTCAAACCCAGATTAAGTAGGATGAAGAAGAGCAGCCGGTGTGAAACCTGTGACTAGTTCTCATGTGGATCAGATGGTCTGCCGTGACAACCCCTCGACTGGAACGCCCCAAAGACCCACAACTCTATTTCTGATACACATGTAGGAAATGATGTGATGAGAACTTGATTCAAAATTATTACTGAGACACACCAACATTCTGACCTTCATCCCCTCCTCTTCCTCATCAGTTCTCTTCCTCCTAAACTCCCTGATCACAGAGCGGCGTGAGGGTGTTTCTCACCTCAATTGAATCAGATTATAACCATTTACATCAAGGTAAAATAAACTACAACCTGAGGAATAAGAGTGAAGGACACGGGTACGAGAAGACCACCGAACCTTTATTCATTTCAAAAAAAAAAAAAAAAAAAAAAAAAAAAAATTAATAAGAGTAAGGAAAATAAAAATATCCACATCCCTCAGGTCTGAAACAGGAGGAGAGCTGAGAGCGTTAGAGGAGCGGCAGATTCAGAAACATTCACACTTTCACTTGTCTGTCTTTATATTAAAAAGAGGGAAGAGAGGCGTTTATCAGGACAGCGTTTATCACGAGTGCTCAGGAGCCGGAGGGCTTCAGGAGGAGAAACGACAGAGAGGGTTAAAGTGGAGGAAAAACCCAGAGCACCTGAGCAGTGTTTAAAATGAACGAGAGATTAGAGAGAGAGAGAGAGAGAGAGAGAGAGAGAGAGAGAAAGTGATGATACTGCAGTAACCACACTGATGGCCTGTAGTCATCCATCTGGGAACTTCAAGATACGTCTGAAACACACACAAAGTTATATTATAGAGTAAAATCAGAATTCAGTACAACACACAACTACAAGAAATAATTAGACCAATTAAATATTTAATTAAGAATGATTAGATATAGTGAGTTAAGGAGGTGTAGGTGTACATACAGCTGGCAGGTCGAGCTCCGTACCGCCTCATGATCTGATCCTGTGTGAATTTCACAAACGACTCGTACTGTTCTGTAACACACACAAACGCACACAGAATAGGATCAACACACACACTAGGGGTGTAATGATCAGACTAATTGGCAAAAATTTTTACTGTTCTTTAGTTGAGGACATCGCGCTTAACTCCCACGTGAAGAGTGTGTGTGCTGACAGGGTAATTTTGCTTCACTTCAGTAAACCAAACATCTACATGTGTGTGAGAGAGAAGCAAAATCAAAGGGAAACACACTGTGCTGGGGGTGTGGCCACAGTGTGATTTATATTTCTGTGATTGACAGGAGAGTGAGGTTATTGGGAGGGGAGGGCACACGAGCGCAAAGAAGGAGTTATATGTTTATTTATATCGAGGACATCATATTACTAGGACAAAATAATTAAAATCTCACTTTAAATCAAGAAATCCTTAGTATTATAGTATTTAGTATTATATAGGCTAATAATCTAAAAAAAAAAAAAAAAAAAAAAAAATACATAAATCCTTACATCTCGTAAATTATTTATAATTATACAGTTCCCTGAAAACTAAGCAGTTTCAAACTAAGTGGAATCGCACTTAACATGGCTGAACACACTGTAGTGCACTTCACACAGAACTTCAGGAGGATCGGGGCTCAAACAGACTCAATTTTCTTAAAACTTCCAACTCCCGTCTGCCATCTTTAAACTTTAATAGCTATATTTTATTTAGTTATTAATAGTTTATTTTATTGCTGCTACTTTTTACTTGGTTGTAGATTTTGTTTCATCAAGTGATTTTTTTTTTTTTTTTTTTTTTAACACTCCTAGTGACTATTTGGGGCATTTTTGTTATGACACCTACTGACCACAGCGCGTATGTGTACTGTACCTGCCAGCTTGGTGTTGAGGATCTGCTCATACTCCTCGCGGATCTTCTCTTCGTGGTCTTTGAGGAGGCGCTCACACAGGTAGCTCACCTGCCGCAGGGTGAACGTGGGCTGGTCCTTCTTCAGTGAAGACGCACCTGAGGTGAAAATGGGAGGAGCCAGATCAGTCCATAAGCCAAGATAAAGACGGAACATCAAGAGAAAGAGAATCAGGTTCTCTTTGTGTGTGTTCTCTGACCTGGTGGTGAGCTGGGGTTGGAGCTCTCCGCAGCTGCACCCGTCTCCGTCTGGTTGAACGCACCCTCCAGCTGCCGTCGCCGTTGGTAACGACTGTACTCCTGTCGAATGTTCTGGAAGATCTGCTCTGTAAACACAAAGAAACAATCGATCACCTCACGACCCCTCAGCCCTGCGTCCTGATTGGTCAGAAGCTGTTGATTAATTCTCTACAACAGCGGCTCTGACAGCAACAGGTTCGTATTAATGCACTCGCTCTGATATGTTACGGTTTCCATAGCAACAGCTCACACCCAGGAGTGTACAGTGCTCACTACTAGGGCTGGGCGATATGGCTGAAAACTGTATCATGATATCAGTGTTTCATATCGGTCGATATCGATAATTATTGATATTTATGACCCATTTAAAATAAGGAACAGGAGAAAAATATATTACATTTAAACATTTTTTTTTTTTAAACTTCACCTTCCTCTGATCATAGTCCCCTCAGTTAAGACTTTCCGCTTATGAAGAGGAATTCAGCAGACCAGCACGAGTCAACAATATGGCGCAACCAAACGTGATGGTAGGCTGTTAGCATATCACTCCCTACGTTGCTAGGTTACCAGAGAGCGAGTGCCTTTGTTAATGCAACGGTCACGGGCAACCGGAGGCGGACCAGAAGACTAGCAGTTAGCCCTTGTAGCGTGGACGGTAAACCCAAACGCAGAAATAGCGTGAACAGGCAGGATAACCACACGAATTATTGTAAGAACTCTCTCACACCGAGAGCAAGAGTTTACACGATTAAACCCGCGTTCTAGCAACACACACTTAATACGGAATTGGACCCAAAATTGTGAGTACTCTCATAAGATCCGGCGAAGCGCCGGAAACGCCATGGGCAGACTCAATGACTGAGCGATGTGAAGTGCCATCTTGTCTCCTTTTATGCTTCCTGAATCGCGACCGTACTACTTCAGAGTCCTAGTGCCGGGCACGGATCGAGTGCGCATGACAACAACCAAAATAGCCTCGCAACCTCGTTTTTCTTCCGACAAAGAATAAAAATTATCGAACACATTTTTTACTGATATCGATCACATGTCTATCACGATACATATCGTTATCGTTTTATCGCCCAGCCCTACTCACTACACTGATGAGACTCAGATTAAAAAAAAGTCATGTGAACCATGGATCCGGTCTCAAGGCCCACGCGCGTCAGAGGTGAATGCGATCACTCTCCAGTGCAGCCGGTGGCAGGAACACCAAAACACAAACTCAAAAGACAAGAGAATCCTGAGAAACCAGAAGGTTTTAAGGGCATTTCACTCTAAAGTGCACTTTAAAGTGTGCTCCCTGCTCCGTGTGCATGGAATGTCAGCTAAGGAAACTTTCCTCAACAAAACATTTTAATCACCAGCACAGACGTCACTACCTGCACACGTTACCATGGTAACATACGCACCTCAGATACCACGTCGATGCTGCGGAAAATTTCACACTACAAAAATTTGATTATTTACTGAAAAAAAATAACTGACATGGTATGAAACATGTATAACTTACAGAATGTACAGATTACGAGTCTACATAATACTAAGGATTTATGGACTCAATTAAAATGTCCTTAATTACGATGGATATCAAGCTCCATATTGTTTACTTTTGCTCCAGCAAGACGTAATGACTGATGGGAAATTTGTCATTTCCAGTAAAGTGAAGACCTGTTGTTCACTTGTTCCCTACACCAGTTCCCTTTGAACTGAGCAGTTTAGAATCACACTTAACATGGCTGAACACTGTAGTGTAGTGTACTTCTCAGGGAACCTCAGGCCGATCAGAACGCGCACGCACACACTCAATTTAGACAATTTTTATACTCTTTGTAGTTGTACTTAAGTAATTTAGTGTCTACTGATTGTGAATCTGAGCCATAGTGAATCCACTGGACTAAAAATAGATTACAGTAATCTATTAATCACAGATTACAGTAGTCTATTATATCACAGGGTCCTGAGCAGTGTACAGCTGATTTATTAGAGGAATAAAACTCAAGACTGCAAATTACAGGAAAATAATCAAACACCAGTGACCTGCTTCACCACACCATCCTGGTGGTAACTGGTGTATTATCTCTCTCACACACACAGTTCAGACGCACTTCCACACACACTAAGTACAGAAAGAATATATATATATATATATATATATATATATATATATATATATATAAACACACCCGTGTAAACACAATGCTTAACACAACGTCATAAACACAAAATTCTTATGTGCAAGAAAGAAAAAAAAAACATTTATAACTACACAGCGCAACTCTACTCAAATTAATACTATTATTATAACATCAATCAATACTATACTGATGTTATTTTGACCACACACACTACATTCTCCCGTGTGTAAACCGGAAGTTGTTACACACACACTGTAACCCCCCCCCCCACACACACAGTAACAATGGAATAATCGCACTTTCCGGTCACGTGACCGCCCGGTGTACTGTACTTTAATGATTGTGAGGATTTATTAATTAAACTGTAATAGAGCGCTCGCGTGCGCTCGGCTACCTCCGCTAGCATTGTTAGCATCACAGTACCGCGTTGTGTTTACCTCAGAACTGAAACAATACAGTGTTTAACTGTGACCGAATAAATAAAACACGCGAGTATACATCACTGGGTTTATAACTGTGTATAGATGTATGAATAAATGTTTTTCTTTAAATGTTGTTCGCGTGAGAACAAAGCTAACAACAGCACAACAGTTAGCTTCCCTGAGTTAGCCTGATTAGCAAGATGCTAACGCTGTACTTCAGGCTCATCACATCTACCCGCTAACACGGTGAAATACTGTGTGTATAGTGATTATATATAGTGTTATACACACGTGTGTGTATATATATATAATAAAGACATATAATAAATACATATAATAAATACAGTGAGATATAATCAGGCAGTAGACTGTGCGGAGACGGTGTTCAGTCCCACATTGCGGCTCTCGCCCTGCCCCCGGTCACCCTCTCCACCGCGGCAGGGCGCTACAGCACCGCCTGAGGGACAGACCGGACTGAAGATCAGTCTGAACCCGAAACCTCCACATTACAGATAATTAAGGTCGAACACTCCTCACCTGGGGTTAGCCTGTGCTCCCCGCTACCGGCCTGAGGAGCCACCGGGGTCGCGTTGCTTTCCGTCTGCGGTCTCAGGCTACACCTCTGCGGGGAGGGGGTCGCGGCGGCTCCGGCTAGCGGGCTGCACCTCCGGCGCTTCGGGGACTGAGGGCCCAAAAGGGCCTCAAACTCCATGGAGCGCTTTAACGTCGCACCGCACGCCATGTTCCACCACCGTGGGTTAAATTACAGTCGAGTTTTCGAGCTTTTAAAATCCCAAGTGTTCGCTAAAACCTCCGGTTTCCTCGTCTCGCAGCGCGTCTTTCT
The DNA here is from genome assembly GCA_030068275.1 of Clarias platycephalus. NCBI lineage: Eukaryota > Metazoa > Chordata > Actinopteri > Siluriformes > Clariidae > Clarias > Clarias platycephalus. The sequence continues at coordinate 175,511 of JAQQZT010000018.1, forward strand.
CTCCGTATGCTTTCTTTATTAGCTCAGCGGTTAGCTCCCCCTCCCACTCCGGCCCGTTTGGATTCACCAATCGCCTGAGCCGTATCAAAGTTCTGTTACGTCACGTCACGGCGGCGGACTGTACCATGTCGCCCACATAGGGGGCACTGTTTCCTCTTTAACGTGCTTCCTCTCACTGCATAAGTGTTTATTTGTGTGTGTGTGTGTGTGTGTGTTTCTGAGCCGGCGTGAGGAATGCTGTGGCGTGCGTGTGTGCGTGTGTATGCTAAATATTCCAACGGCACTGTATAGCTTTGCACAAAGCTTAAAAAGTCTGATTTAAAGACACTTATTGGTTCTATTTCATCTTAAATTATGTGTATTTACGTTTCCTCCTTCGGTCCGTTTCCAACATTTGCACCTTCTATATAAATAAAATAAAGGTTTTGTCTGTACATTGGGTCAGAACTCGATCTTTCAATGATATCTTTAAATATGTTTCATACTCTGGAGGACCAGAAACCCGTCTCAGAAACATTTCTGTCTCTCTGTTCAGTCAGATTTTGTCGCAGCATCACAAAACTGGACAGAATTTACTGAATCTTCTGCAGTACTTAGATCTCTGCCTGAAGTTTAACCTGCACCATAAGTGAAATCTAAATTTTGAGTAAAAGTGATGTTATGAACAGTTATGTGTCGGATTTAATAATCTACTTTAAAATAATCTATAATGCGCTACTGTCTCAATGTAAACAAACACCTGCACCAATAGATATTAATAAGAAAAGCTAAACTGAATATTGTTACTGGGATTAGTTCATCTTTTCACTTTGGCTGAAATAACAGCGCTGAAGTGGTATAAGTGAATTTTAACACGCTGGAGTCGTTTTAAGACAAAACATCATCCTTATCTGATCTAATTTTCCGTTTCTCATCCGTGATTCAGCATCATCAGAAGAGCTTTATCCTGTGTGTGCCGCAGCTCTGTGTTCACAGTGTAAGTGTGTTTGTGTGAGTGTGCTTTTGCGTTCTCTCCAATGTAAGACTGAGTTTTTGGCAGTTGATCAGGGCAAAAAAAAACTTTTTTAAAAATATAGCTGTTTATTTTCCATCATGTATTTTTGTCTTATTGCAGGATACAGTCACATGTAAATTGTAATATTTTTGCTTTTTTTTTTTTTTTTTACTCCACATGCCATAAAAGTTTTGCCATTTTTAGTGTTTATGTGCAATTCAACACTTTTTGTAAAATTCAAATGTATTTTATAAAGTCTACAAAGAACAAAATTCACTTTATTGACCATAGTGAACATCTTACAGGAGCACATAAAAATAATACAAAAGAATATGAGACAAAGTTATAGTAAAGTTATTAGAATGAGATATATATTGTCTTTCTCACTAAAATCGTCATTAGCACATCCATATGCAGTTGGAGTTAGTACGTGCTAACCGGCAGAGTCTCTAAGGATGCCCAATCACATGTACTGTACCTTCATCCTGAACTCCAGTGTTCCACAGGATTATTTTCTGAGTCTGCTGCTCGGCTTCCTGTTTATCCATGACCCGGTGCCTCTGCACAACTCTGACATTACCATCAAGTAAATTAATCCATGAAGGTGGGTCCTATCACCGAATGTGATTAATCAGCCTACAGGGAGAAGATCCAAAGCCAAGCAGGATGGTGTTGAGCTCACTTTGGAACAGCTTTTGCCCAGCTACCATCTACTGGACATCTTCACTTCAGTAGATGATTGTGTAGAGAATGCAGCATCATCTGAGACTACTCACATTCAATTTACAAACTATTCAACATTGTTCCTTCCAGGAGAAGGTACCGAAACCTTCATACCAGAACCAGCAGTCTCAGGGTCAGTTTCATTCCCACAACCATAACACTGCTGAACTCTACACTACACTGTTAGGCCACTGATACTTTACTTCCTGTAATCATTTCACAACTCCAATATTCTGTACATCCTGTATAATCTCTGTATTATTATAGATTCATATTACACACCTGTATATGCAGTGCAAAAAAAGTACACTATATTGCCAAAAGTATTCACTCTCCTGCCTTCACATGCATATGAACTTGAGTAGCAGCCAATTCTTAATCCATAGGGATTCAACTCTTCTGGGAAGTCTTTCCACAAGTTTTATGAATGTGTTTATGGGAATTTTTTATTCTCTAATTCATCCCAAAGGTGTTCTATCGGGTTGAGGTCAGGACTCTGTGCAGGCCAGTCAAGTTCTTCCACACCAAATTTGCTCATCCATGTTTTTATAGACCTTGCTTTGTGCACTTGTGCGCAGTCATGTTGGATCTGGTATGTGGTAGTTGTTCAGGAGTTGGGCTCGGCCCAGTACTTCCAACTTTCAACTTTGTGGAAACAGTTTGGAGGGGACAGCCCCTCCCTGTTCCAACATGACAGCGCACCAGTGCACAAAGCAAGGTCCAGGTCCTGACCTCAACCCGACAGAACATCTTTGAGATGAATTAGAGTGGCGACTGCAAGCCAATACCAAATATTTTACAGAGTCAGTTTGAACATACTTCCTCTAGTGTCACTCCACATCTTTCCATTGTATACACTTCCTGAAGTTCCACTGTGACTTCAGAGAGCTTTGGATCCTCTAACACATCAACCATCAGGTGTGAAGAAGCACAAATGGTCCATCGTCAAGTGATGGACTTTAACAGATGTACGCGCACTTCACACCTTGGCTTGGGCAGACAGAGCGGCGGGGGGGGGGGGGGGAGGGGGATTCTTGGGGTAAGAGAAAGAGTCCCTTGTTTGGTCTGTAAAAGTGCGATGCAAGATAAGCTCAGTATGGTTCATCCTGCCTTTTTGGGCCTGTGTGGTTTCACAGATCAGACGTGTGGGCGAAGCTTTTGGTTATTTTAATTAGTCTACTAATAGCTTTTGTACTATAATTTAAAGCCAGCATTTCTCCTTCAGTGACTGAATCTTTGGAACCAAAACAGACAGTTTGAATAATGTTAATACACTGCCTGGCTAAAAATTGACTGATTACATTCAATCACCTTTAGTTTACAGCACACACTGTGGTGTCCAGAGCCGCTCTCTCACACTCTGAGTCCTGAAACATGACGTGTGCCATTAGGGAAGAATGTACATTCAGGTGGTCAGCTGACTTCATTTTATTGTCCCATAATGTTGCTGAGTCTAAACCTGAGCGACTGATCAACCCCAGATCATAACACTGTCTCCAGAGGCTTGTACAGTGAACACTATGCATGATGGGTGCATCACTTCATCCACTTCCCTTCTTACCCTGACACGCCCATCACTCTGGAATAGACTTAATCTGGACGATCAGGTCACATGACCCATTTCCATCGCTCCAATGTTCAGTCTTTATGATCACTATAGCAAACTGAAGCCTTTTTTTCTGATGAGTCTCACTAACAAGTGGATTTCTTATCGACAGACACACAGCTGTTTAGTCCCAATCCTGTGAGTTCTCATCACATTCTGTGTGTGTGTGTGTGTGTGTGTGTGTGTGAGTGTGTGGAAATGCTCTCATTTTCACTATTAAACATAGCTCTGATTTCTACTGGACATTTTGTACCATGCGACTTCACAAGGGCTATAAGTGATCTCCCATTACACTCATTTATGATTTTTCCTGACCACATTTCTTCCTCAGAGTTGAGGGTCAAAGGATTATTAATCCAGTTCCAGTCATTTCAAATCTCTTTAGATGTTTTATTTGCTTGATGCAGCATAAATGTGACCCTTCTGAAATGGTGACTTTTTTGGGGCCCGGCGGTGTATAACAAGTGTGAGTTATGGGGGGAGGGGGATATAGATCCAAGCTGTAACCATTAAACTAACAATTTAATTAACTGACACCAAATAAACTTTTACAATAAAAATAGTCAAATATGCATTTATATATGTTTATGGAAGTGATAATAAAGAACTATACACAGAGGTAAAGATGAGAAAAATGACATTTATAAACAGGCACACGTTTACTGGAATGGAGTGTGTGTGTGTGAACACTCTTCGTCTTAAACAATGAGAGGAATAACAAACAGGAGTGGTCATTCCGTAGGAAACTAGATATTTACCCTGATATTTTACAGACAAAGCGAAAGTAACAGTAAAAATCATAAAAATGAAAATAGTTTTTTTTTCGTGAAACTGCGTCACCATTTTGAAACTCGTGACGTAACGAAGGCAGCAACAAGCGAGTCGCGGGCTCCTATTTGTCGGTCCAGCTGATGCCTGATGTTGATTGGTCGCTTCTGAGCTGCGCTCTTTATACCTGACCGAGGAGCCATTTTGTTGTGAGAGAGACGAAGCGCAGGAGAGAGAGCGAGTCTCCACTGTGTGTCGGGTCGGAGAGGTTGTTCACGCCTGTGGGAAAGAACTTCTTCAACAAACAGCTACAGCATTAAGTGGCGGTTTTACCCATAAGTCCTTAAGGAGCTCGGTATGTCGTTATTTTTATCTGCTTTTATAATAGTTAGCTAAAATAATACAAGCTGGTGGTATTTTGCCCACCCGTATTACAACTGTTTCGTCTCGGCTCCAGGGTTGTGACTGACTGGTCATTCGTATTGTGAGATTCTATTGGGTGAATAAAGGTAAATAGGACGTTCTAGCCAATCAATGCACAGGAGGCGGGACTTACAGAATGCGGGTGGAAGTGTTTAGTCACAGAGCAGTTGAGCCGCCGCCATATTATGAGCGCGAGCTCTTTGTTTTGGTACGACTCCAACTTTTTTTTTTTACCAGATATTTTCACTTTTGTTAATAGTTTTGTAGTAAATTGTGAGAATGAAAGATTTTAATTTAAGAATACCTGTAATTATTCGGGTATCATCGAGTGAATGTAATAATAAAATGATTAACCCCTGTTTAAGTGTTGAGGGAAGAGCCTTTGTTTAGTGACTGTAACCTGAGGAGGGCGTTAGGACTGAAGATAATGTTAAATATCATTAATATTGTACATGTTTACAGACATGTTACACACAGACAGTACAGATGTAGTACTGGTGGACATTATCAATAATAACGTGTGTGTGTGTTTCAGGGCTTCCCGGAGCGGAGTGTGTGTGGTGCCGAGGCGAGTGGATGTTCAGCTCGGCCTCACGACAGAACGCCGCTTTCTGGCACATGAACACCACCGCGAGCCTGAACACCGGGCTGAGCACGCGCACAGGGAGGAGTAGACGCTCTACTTCGAGGACCTGGAGACAGATCAGTGAGGAGACCGTGCGGAGGAGGAACCTCAGCAGAGTCCACTTTAACACCACCAGTACACCAACAAACAGGTAACACCACTGTAGAGCATCACATGTTTATGTGTGTGTGGAACCTGAGAGCGAGGTCTACTCCTTCCTAATCTCAAAAAGAGAACGTACCTGCGGATCCAGACCTGTGGGATGCCGTGTGTGTAATTTAATGTTCATATGCAGCAGGGACTGGACTCGCCGTCGATCACAGATACAGCATTCTCTCAGTACACTCGCATTACAATTCTATAAGTAACCGTTTTATAATATCCTGGTTCAAAGAATGTTAACTTTCTAAACAAAGTCAGCAAATTATGCGCTCCTGCCATGCAGGATGCTGTGTTGAGTTTAGAGCGCCCCCTGGTACAGGGGAAATTTCACAACCTCAAAAGCAAATATTTATGAATTAGAAGTAATAAATATTTTGGTGTCGGTGTGCTGATGCACAAATCACCTTGTAGAATACATGACTGAATATATTTTAATTTATATTAAAGAGTATACAGTCTGAGAGAAGTGTGTAATATTGTGTAATATATATATAGCCCTACAGCCCACAGTCACTTCGGTGTTTCTTAAGTTCATGTGTTTATTATTACACTGTTTGTATGGTTACTGGTGCCATAAATTATATGTTTAAATACATTTATTGAAGGCATAATAAGTTTGTTGGTGGCGAAAAAAGTTAGAATTAAAAGGTTATTTTTTAATAAAATAGTTAAGTTATTGAAGGTTTTGGTCCCCTGGATTGGATTGTCTTATTTAATAGATGAAGATTACATCTGTAAATTTCTGTTTATAAAATAAACTGTAAAATCTGTTTGTAATCGTTATATATTTTGTCATTACAGTGAATTCCTCAAATCAAACATGTCGCATGACTAGAAACAGATTTTCCTCTTTCACACACTTCACTGTTTCAGGGATTTAATGTTTATTATAGAGCTGCAACAACTAATCGATAAAATCGATAATGACATTCGTTGTCAACGAATGCCGTTATCGATTAGTTGGGCTGGGCACGTTACTGAGGAGCACGACCACAAGATTCACAAATACATAAAGATACACACAGCCGCATGCGCAATGACGGTTACAGAAGCGTCTGCAGGACGAAGCGCGCGCCCCAAGTCCTCCAAGGTATGGGAGCAATTCGCATTAAAAGACGGTAACCTGCGCGCTGTGTAAGACCGAGCTTTCATGGCATGGCAGTACCACAGTCATGCACGAACACTTA
>JAQQZT010000018.1:428688-439327 GCA_030068275.1 Clarias platycephalus
ACGTGTACACCACTTTGTATTGGTCTTTCACGTGGAATTCCAATAAAATTGATTCATGTGACAAAATGTGGAAAAGTTCAAGGGGGCCGAATACTTTTGCAAGCCACTGTATTTACATTCGTATTGGCCAAGCTTAGAAATAAGTCACAAGAAAATAACAGGAGTAGAGAGTAAAATAAATAAATAAAATGTATATAAAAAAGAACAGACATTAAGGCAAAGATAAAGTGAACATTATAAAAAACATATATGTACATAATAATAATAATAATAATAATAATAGTAATAGTGATCATTGTGCATCTCTTTGTGTGTGTATTTGTTTATGTTCTGCTTCTCCTCAGGTGTTTCGAGTGTAATGAGGAACTCTCCACACACTGCAATAAGAAAGCTCTGGCTCAAACACTCGACTTCCTGCAGAAACACTCGGCCAAGTCAGCGTCAGGTAAACCACCTTCACCTTCATCAGCACCACCGCACCTGAGAGCACATCAGCACTCACTCTGTGGCTCACTGGCGCCCTCTGCTGGCCCAGAGCTCCACATGATGAACATCTTGTACCTGATGTTATAATCCCAGTTTATTAAATTGTTTTAGTCTCGGACTAAAGTCACAGGTGCGAGCAAAAAGGGGAAGAAACTTGTACATACAGTTCTGTTCTCATAAGTTAACACACTCTGGCAGAAAAATGTAAATATTTTATATTTTGTCTGATGAGTGAATATCTCTGACATCCTGTGAGTGTGTTAGCTGCAGGGGCACAGGGGAAGAGGGGCACAGGTTTGTTTATTCTGAGTTTTTCCGACTTTAGCTGTCACTAAAGACTGCAGTCTCTCACTCATGCTAAAGTAGAGCACACAGTATGAAGAATTAGACTGGCCGATTATTTTAATTTCTTTGATGATGATGATGAAGAAGAGTGCAGGAGGAATGTTTGAGGCTGAAGAGTTCGATCTGAAATGGCTCAGCGTGTTTTAAAAATTACAACGTGAAATTACCTGAAACGACCCGACAGCCTTTATTCTGCACACAGGACGTGTTTTTATTTAAATATTTTTTAGAATTGGTAAAAAAAAAATAAAAAAAAAGCAAAAGCTTATAAAAATGTCGTGTAAATCATGAAGTTTAAAGGATAAAATTTAAGCCTTTGTTGTTGTATTTTTTTCCCTTTTGCTTTGTATTCACCTTCATGACTGATTTCCAAGGTCGCGAGTAGAACGCTTCTAAACATGCTCAATGAAAATAAAAAACCCCAGTGTGAGTAATTTCAAAATTTCAAAGTGTGAACTGATGTCCGGGTGTGTGTGTGTGTGTGTGTGTGTGTGTGTGTGTGTGTGTGTGTGTGTGTGTGTGTGTGTGGAATTTATACAGGGGTGCGCAGGTACTGAGAGGAATTCATCAACTCTGTCTGTATCTGTGTGTGTGTGTGTGTGTGTGTGTGTGTGTGTGTGTGTGTGTGTGTGTAGGAATTTAGGAATTCATAGGTTTAACCCGTTTATTAAATTAAAACAACTTGTCTCAGAGTTAATTTCACGTCTCTCATAATCAGATCATTAATTTATCCACCTGAAGCAAAATCCCGCATAATATCACACTAATAAAGTGTAAACAATGCGCCCAACTCATCTGATGCACGCAGCCACTCTGGATAAATTTTCTTTTTAATTGATTAAAAATGTTTGGCACTCGAGTTGATGTGTTTTTCACTAATTAGATCTTATTAGATGTTCGCTCCTGATATGAAGTTAAATTAACGGAAAAATAAAAAGGAGTTTCATTTTTGATTGATTTTTTTTTTTTTTGATTGATTGATTGAATCCAGTTTGATTTAGGTTTATTACAGTGGTGCCAAAACTTATGGTTTAGTCACTGTAACGGGAGATGCTTTACATCCATTTCGCACCCTGTACCGCGCGGAGTCGGATGTTAATTCGTGAACGTCGGCTTCGTGAGCCAATGGAAAGCGGGTAGGCGGGGCTAATGAGGATCTGGTTATTATTAATAACTTTGTACTTCATGTGACTCTTGAGGGGTTATTACACCCTATTACTGCTGAGTGCTGGGACACACACACGCTCCGTTTAGGACGAGGCTCACTTTTATCTTGTGTCCAGTTACAGATGCACCTGCTTGAGGACGGATCATCATCATCATCATCATCATCATCATATTAAAGTGAAAGATGTTTAAAATGTTAATAGTTTAAGGTGTTGTAGTGGACGCTGTTGGTCTGTCAGACCCCCTGAAGGACCTTCAGACAGTGCAGCGTTTGTTTCCCCCTCAGCACCTCACACGGCTCTGAGACAGCGCTCCCCTCAGGGAAACCCCGCTCTCTTTATCCATCTCACATCCTTCACAGAGGATCACGCCATAGCTGGTGGTCGGGTCGCCGGTTTTGGGTCAAATAGGGCCGAAACCGGCCTTCCACCCCCGTCCTCCATCTCGTCCTCCACTTCTGTGAATTACCTGCTGCCACTCTCCCTCACACATTATTCCCTCCTGTCTGAGTAAAGAGGAGACGAATAAAAACTCGCCTCCATTGTGGCCCTGAAATGAGCCGAGGCTAGTGTGTGTGTGAGAGCGAGAGAGCTGGTGAAATTGCATTTCTGCTCGAAGGCCAGGGCGTGTTCGGGTTTATTTCTTTTCCCTCCTCGGGCTGTTGTTGTTGTTATTATTCTCTGCTTCTGGTCACAAAAGAGCTCCGGTGAGAATTTTTTTTCTCTCCCGAATCCATAATAGTTGAGTATAACAACAGCAGCAGAGAAGAAAGAAAATCCATTAACTGCTCTCTCTGTCAGCGTGGAGACCTTCAGCTCGAGTACCTGAGGCCCCCTGTGAGGAGACTTGACCTCCCCGAGACAGACTTTACCTTTCACACACAGCTGGCACGCCTTTGTTTGAGCAAATTAAAATCCTTCTTTTCTTCCTTCCTGCCCTCAATGAGCACCAGAGACGCCTCTTTAGCACCGCCGCTTTAGCCTCTGTGCAGCTCCACACACACCTCTGAGGAAGAGCAGGACGAGGGTGAGTGTGAGGAGGTGAGGGTGAGGAGGACGGTGAGGAAGAGGAGGACGAGGGTGGGGAGGGTGAGGAAGAGGAGGGTGGGCTGAGGAAGATGATGAGTTAGAGAGGAATGATTGAGGAGGTAGAGGTGTGTGTAGATGGAATGAGGGGTGTGTACAGTATGTGTACAGAGAAATATGCTGTGTGTCTCTCTAAAGGGAAAGGAATGAGGAGTGTGTGTGTGTAGAGGAATGAGGTGTGTGTGCGCGCGCGCTCTGACTGTGACACCATGTGCATGCTGCTGCTTCACTTATTTCTAGGACAGCATGGACCCGTGTGTGTGTGTGTGTGTGTGGTGATGAGGGTTTTTATGCCTCGTGGTCACAGAGCTGTAATGAATGAAGACACTTGGTGTTGCTCGTCCTGAGCTCCTGCTCTGTGTGTCCTGTATCAGATCTCAGATCAGACGTGACTCCGCCCCCGCGCCGATCTCGTCCCGTCGGACATGTGATCCCGACGAGGGTGACATGCTGTAGCGATGCTCGTGAAGGTGAAGTGCGCTTCTGCAGCGGTGTGACGGTGTGGTGTGGCTCCAGGACACGCCCCTTCTGGCCCTGAGCTCGGGTTCGGTGTCCCGGAGAGGGGGGGGGGGGGATTGGGGGGTTCGGTGTCCCGGAGAGTGGGGAGGGGGGTTCAGAGTCAGGTGGTGGAGCCGAGCAGGGCGAAGCGCTGCAGGGAGAGAAGAACAACGAGGAACAATCTGCTTCCCCATATGTTTGTGTCTCAGACAGATGGTCGCTTCAGCGATCTCGCTTGGCCCAAATCGGCTCCTGACCCTCACTGCGAGAGTCATAAACCCTCACAGTACTGAGCTATAAACATTACATCATGTTTCAGAGTATAAAGCAGAGTGTATTCTGCATTCTCATCATCTTCCACGAAGCTCCGCCTCGAGCTGGAATGCCACGTACCCGAGGAACTCTGTAAAGATTTATAACAAGCCCTCATGTAAAGTGGAACGCAGCTTCATTCTCACCTCACAGGGCCATCGAATTCATCTGAAGTTTATAATTTACACAAAACCCTTTTGATCTTTCAGTAGAATTCTTCATGGTCCCTCAGAAGGTTCTCCGTGAACAATGTGAGTGCTGCTCCAGAGGTTCATGTGGCTCTTTGAATTCATTGTAACGTGCATTCCCCACTAGATGGAGCTGTTTCAGGCTGCGGCCAGAACCACAGATAGTTCGCGGATCTAACAAAAGCTGAGATAAGGCACAGGAAGTCATGCAACGCTCGAACTCACCAAGATCAGAATCATGATCAGATCTGGATCAGAACATCTGCTTAACAACCACCGTGCCATCGCCAACCACCGGATACTGGATAACAACTAATACTAATACACAGACGTGTAACTGCAGCGAGAATGTGATTGATAAACTCATGACAGCCTGATGATGACGACGGTCTCAGAACTCCATCAACTCATTATGGAATAATTAAGTGTTAAAATTAGACAGGAGGAGAAAAAAAACTGAAACAAGATTCTTCAAAAAGTTATTTGTGAAAACGTATGACATTTAAGAGCTCTTAAAATTTTCTTGTGTGTAGACTCTAGTTTCACAAAGTATTTTCTTCAGGATTAATAATTTATGTTTTTTTATTTTATACCAATCCCTCACACACACACACACACACACACACACACACATATAGAGATGATCTTGTGTGTGTTTTTCCTCACTCTCCCTGTCCTCATGTCCCGTATCTCCTCAGTGTCTCGCGTGTCCTCTGTGTTGTTCCCCGTCTGTGTGTTTGTAGACAGATGGTGTCTCTCCCACATGACTGTACAGCAGCAGACAGACCTCCAGATGTTTAGCAGTTCCAGATGTTTTCAGATTCTTGTATGTAGGATAAATATAAAAAGGAAAACAAACAGGAGTGTATTACTGATATGACACAGTGTTGTTTATATATTAATAACATGCGTGAGTTTTATACAGAGAAAAGGACGAGTGTGAGCAGGAAGAGATACAGACCGTGTGCTGTAAGGTGAAAGTTAATTGTTGTTCATAAATAGTAAACATGAAAATTAACCCATGGCATGTACATTTATATTCCTCTATAAGGAACAAATACTTTCGGAGCAGACAGTGTGAACACACACACACACAGTATGATGAAAAGGAAATCTGTACGATTGTGTTACTTTATTAAGAGGAGTATTGCAGTCTGTTACATCCTGTTATTACACAGTCATTATTGTACATTATCGCGGTGCGTTCTTACAGAAGGATTTTATTAAGTATTAGATTTTAAACCTCGCAGTTCTCCGTTATTATGAAGCCTGTGTTATTGCGGTGTGTAATTAACATGTTATTACAGTGTGATGATCACGTGGCTACTCGTTTTCTTTTTTTTTTTTTTCCCGCTTCACCAATTTCTCACCCATTTGAGAGGGAGTACAAACTTTTGCACTTCAACTAGGGCTGGGTGATATCGAAAAAATATATATTTTTTTAAATAAATAGATTTCCGTAAATTCTATTATAATTAAACTTATTTTAGATTCTCAGTTAATGCAACTAAACTGAGAGCAATATGATTTGGACTTTTTAAAATTATTGATTTATAGATATGTACAATGCTTTACGTCATCATCTACTGCAGTCAGACGTCCAATCAGTTGAGTCTTTTTAAAGCCAGTGGTTTCTCAAACGGTTAAACGGCCCTTAATTAGTCCCGTACTGTTTGTCGTAGACTTGTGAAAGAGGTGTCGAATCGTGCAGCCAAAAAAATCCCATAGACTTAACATTGAGACCAACTGTGATGGATTCTAGCGCAGAGCAAGAATTTTGAAGAAATATAAAATTTACCACATTTGAAGAGGTTTGCAAGCTGTGCCAGAACAAACCCTGCGAGAGAGTATAAGTTGTACCCCTGGGACGCAATATCCCTAACCCTAACCCACTCGTAAACCAAGACTTTTTCTAAGTCAAAATGTATTAAAAATCATTTTTTTATAGTTATCAGGAACGGATGAATTCTATTTACATTCTATTCCTGTCGGGGGGAAAAATGAATTGGTGTACGAGCAAATCATGTCACGAACAGATCTTGGGAACGAATTACGTATTTATACAATCGTGATAATTTTTTCTGTTATCTGAAAATTTGTTATCTGAAAAATGTGTAATATGTTTATGTAAATGCATATAAGCTGGACTATCACATAAAAAAAAAATATTTACTTCTAAAACTCATCTGCCTCTAACCTGACCCTGGTGCTGCTCCATGACCTGCAGAACATTCATCTCAGGTTCCAGGGCGCTGTCGCTCTCTGAAGGTGTCACTGACCCTAGCACAGAAATACAGGAACGTATCGTTAATGTTAAACACAGGAAGTTGGTAAACTGAAAGGTAATAAAATGAACTGCAGTGATGATTCAATCATTCAGTTTTTTTCATTAAAATGTCCACATGGCTGTAATTTATAGCGCTGAATCCATTCACAGTGTTTTACAAACATTTTCTTTTCCCTCCTCGGGCTGTTGTTGTTGTTATTATTCTCTGCTTCTGGTCACAAAAGAGCTCCGGCGAGAATTTTTTTCTCTCCCAAATCCATAATAGTTGAGTATAACAACAGCAGCAGGGAAGAAAGAAAATCCATTAACTGCTCTCTCTGTCAGCGTGGAGACCTTCAGCTCGAGTACCTGAGGCCCCCTGTGAGGAGACTTGACCTCCCCGAGACAGACTTTACCTTTCACACACAGCTGGCACGCCTTTGTTTGAGCAAATTAAAATCCTTCTTTTCTTCCTTCCTGCCCTCAATGAGCACCAGAGACGCCTCTTTAGCACCGCCGCTTTAGCCTCTGTGCAGCTCCACACACACCTCTGAGGAAGAGCAGGACGAGGGTGAGTGTGAGGAGGTGAGGGTGAGGAAGAGGAGGGTGGGGAGGTGAGGAGGACGAGGGTGAGGAAGAGCAGGACGATTGCTCTGATGGTAGAGTTGAATTTATAAATTTGAATGGTAAAGATGAGTATAAGAATCTGCTCTGGATGTTTTTTTTGTTTTTTTTTCCCTTGGGAAGGATTTATTCATTCATTCAGCAGCCTGACCTTGAGTGATGAAGGACATACAGGTGAGATGCGTCCAGAGAAACGAGGAATTTAACACGTGATTTAGTTTCTTTAGGAAAAAAATTGACCCCGAATCCCTCACAGTATTGCAGAAATGGAAATTAACTGAAATTAACGCACTAAGCTGATGTATTTATACATGACGTAGTTAAAAGTTTCCACCGACCAAAATATTCCACTAATGATCAGAATTAAACATGTGACCACCCCAGCCCGTTTCTCTCGTTGGGATAAATGTTTTCCCTGAGTGCGTAGTTGCCCCATGTCGGGGTACATTAGGGTGACATGGAAATTTAGACTCTGTTCCTGATTGGTGAGAACAAACACCTCTCAGGTCTTAACTTTTATCCATTATGTCTCTGGCTAAGGGAGGAGCTCTGATTGTCTCACATTTCACACACAGTAAAGCATCTGTCCAATCACAGATCAGGGATGTACGGATCCGATATCAGTATCAGATCTCTGGGCCGGATCGAACAATCGGGTTCTGTGTTTGCAGCACGTGCTAAGTCATGCGTCAGCAGCATGTGCATGCTACGTCAACATCGGGTAAATGTGAAAACTCCAATGGAATTGTTATGAGGGTCGATCACACAATCACAGAAGGAGACCATACGACCACACAGTTAACTTTAGAGGAAGCACTACAAAGATGTGAGAAACTTTCACCCACCAGCATGAACGCGGAAAAATAACAGAGAAGCTACAGTTTATTAATTCAACAATCAAATACAACTGGTATCGGGCATCGATCGACACACAGAGCCGGGTATCAGTATCACTTGGGTCTGAAAACGTCAGAGTGGTTCATCTCTATCGCACACCAGACTGACTTCCTAACCAATCAGAAGGAAGAAGACGGGGTCCGTTAAGAAGATGGGAAGCCGAATTTTACCAAGTTTGGGGAACTTTTGTCTCCTTGTGTTGTGTTCCAGCAGATTAAATTGAACAAGGGTCATTGTCTCAAAGCAGCTTCACAAAATGAAAAGAAAATTTATGGGAGTGTGTATGAGTGAGGAAAAAATGTGTAGATAATATGTTGAGATAGTCCTTGATGAACAAGCCGAGCATGTGATCAGCATCCATTAAACACTCTGTGACTCAGTCACACACTCTCAGTGTTTATCGTGTCCGGGTCCGTCCTCAGGGCCCGAGGCGGGACGTACCCTGGACTCATGAAGAGAAAACTCCGTAAAAGTGTTGAAGTATAACTTGATAAATCTGCAGACAGTGGGTGTGTGGGTGTTAGTAACAGAACACACACACACACACACACACACACTCCCTCTCTTAGTGTTGGTGCGCAGGTTGTCAGCATCTCCTAAGCATTAAACTCGCCAGATTTTCTGTGTTCTAATAATTCCTCTGAGTGTGTGCGCGCGTGTGCGCGCGTGTGTGCGCGTGTGTGTGTGTGTGTGTGTGTACAGAGTTGTGGGTCACAGCTGCGTCTCAATCCGAGCTCTCTGAGTTAGTGCGCTTCATCCAGCTGTCATCTGCATTCTGTCCAGCTGCTTCCTTAAACGCGCACACACACACACACACGCACACACACACTTAACCAGCACCACAGGGTAATGAGGTAAGCCCAGAGCCGTGTACTGGGACGCGGTCCGACTCTCTGATGTTAGCGTGTGCACTCTCTGTCCTCTTCAGGAAGATCAGCAGCTCAAGACGTGACGTGATAATGTATAAAGGAGGAGATTACAAGGCGTTTAGACACAATATGTGCAATTTATTAACTGCAGATGCACAGAAAAGTTTGTCATGTGTGTGTGTGGTGTTTCTCGGCCTCACGCTATTCACCACACCAAATTTACTCGCATGAATAGCTTCTTAGATTCCAGAAAATCTATAAAGGAATGAAGCATTGTCCAAACGCTGGAGGTCTTCTTACTCGTATTCAGCTGAAAATAAAATAAATCTTTAAGTGTACAAGGCTAACCAGGTACACGTGTAATTCTGTCCTTTACAAACCTGTACAGGTGAACTGTGTGTTATTCGCTTAACAGCATAAAAGATCAAAGCTTGAGAAGAAGTGTAATAAAGGGAACGTCCCTTTTTATTCACAAATTCAATCAGAACGCACGAGCCGCTCCTATCCAATCAGAAACCACCCCACCGCTCTCATCCAATCAGAATATGCCATACCGCCCAAAGCCAATCAGAACATTGGCTGTACTACTCTCAGCCAATCAGAACTCACTGTACCATTCTCGGCCAATCAGAGCACATTTACTGCTCTTAGCCAATCAGAATGCATTGTGATGAAACAAACACCTAGAATGTTGTTATTTTACAACATGCTTATATTAAACATTTGTTTTTATTCATGTCAGGATCGATGTCAAAGATCATCAAGCTGATCGAGGAGCCTGTGGAATTTGCGGAGCCGGCGCGAGGGAAGAGTCCGGTGAACAGCACGCTAATTCCTGTTAAAGGAATCGTAAATCTCGGGAACACCTGCTTCTTCAACGCCGTCATGCAGGTGAGCTGTTTTATTGTTCGTGATTAGTGTTTAGTGTTGATTTATAAAACTAATTTACATTAAATTATAGGGATGCACCGATACCACTTTTTTGGAAAACGAGTACGAGTACTTGCATTTCAGTTCTCGCCGATACCGAGTACTTAATAAAAACATGATTTAACTCGTTGTCGTGTTGGGATTTTAGGTGATTGATTCAATTACTTGTGTTAAATGCGCTACCTTTTGAGCCTCCTCTGGACTATTTCGCTGAGCACAATTTGCAGTCCGCCTTTGTTTTGTCGTCTTCATTCACTTTGAAATAGTTCCGCCTCGCCTTCTCCCCGCTCTGAGCTGCAGCCAGGGCCCGGGGACGGGCACTCGGCGCTTGTGATTAACCCCTTACACGCCGCTCAAATATAGACATTTTTCAGAACGTGGTATCGGGGGACTTTTAACGAGTACTTTAGAAAATGTGTATCGGTATCGGTGCATCCCTATTAAATGTGATTTCTCTGTGCTTACAATCATTGTTGTTTGTTTGTTTTAAGAACCTGTCGCAGACGCACATGCTTAATGACCTCATACAGGAAGTGAAGGAGAAAGGACACAAGATGAAGATCTGCCCCTTTCCTGAGACCAGCCTGGTATGAGCCACACCCACCCTGCTCCACCCTGCTCCTACCATCACTGACTCTGTTACAGATGCTAACTCGGTCTGTGTGTGTGTGTGTGTGTGTGTGTGTGTGTGTGTGTGTGTGTGTGTGTGTGTGCATAGAGCCCACTGACCGTGACTCTGGCCGGTCCGGAGCCACTCACATCCGCCATGATGTTGTTCCTGTACAGTATGAAGGAGGCAGGGAAAGGACCGGTGTCTCCCAAAATCCTCTTTACTCAGCTCTGTCAGAAGTAAGACATCTCACATCAGCCAATCAGAACACACCGTACAGCTCTGAGCCAATCAGAACACACCGTACAGCTCTGAGCCAATCAGAACACACCGTACAGCTCTGAGCCAATCAGAACACACCG
>JAQQZT010000018.1:476377-487736 GCA_030068275.1 Clarias platycephalus
AGCCCAACTAATCGATAACGGCATTCGTTGACAACGAATTTCATTATCGATTTTATCGATTAGTTGTTGCAGCCCTATTATTTTGTGTTAATTATTTTTATGTATTTATTTGGTTTACGAGTGTTTTGGAATAGGTTACAAATGGGAGGAGCTTAACATGGAGATGTTAGTGCCTTAATGAGCGTGCACACACACAAGCAAACACACTTTGTCTTGCAATCCTCTGTCGGTCATTACATACGAGTGCCCCAGTCCTGCAGGTGGCGCTGTTTTAGAGTCTCATGACCATGTATGAGAATGTATGAAAAGGATTTATGCTCCTCTGTGTCATCTTACTATGAATTAATTCTTTAACCATAATGTTCTGTGTGTGTGTGTGTGTGTGTGTGTGTGTGTGTGTTTTCAGAGGTCATTCCAGGAGATCTGTAAAGGTGTTCAGATGCAGAAGACACAGGACCAGCAGGCATCTACTTCTAAAGCAGACCAAAAGAAAGGTACAGAGAGTAAGTACGTGTGTGAGTTGAGTAAATGTGTGTTCATGTGTTGGACTGGGCTTTATTAAGCTGAAGCCTGAAGCAACACACCGCTGATCTGTTTCTTCACAAAGGACAAAAAAAAAGCTCAGAATTTTTATTTTTTAGGTTTAGGGAAAAAAATGATTACATGTAAATGTTCTTACTGTATAAACAACACATTGTTACGTGTGTGATGGTTATCATTAAGAGTAAATACATTTTACTGGGCAGGAGGTTGCCATCTTTCTCTTTGCACTATTTGTGGTCTTTCGGTGTCATGGCAACCGCTCATAAACAACACCAGCGTTGCCGTGATATTGCTGATGTAGGTTAGTGGCACAGGCAGAGTAGAGCGATGCACTGTGATCTAGCGCACCACCTTAACCTCACTGTTGTTTACCGTCATCACATTGTTAGAGGAGAGAGAACATTCTCATCAGTGACCTGATCGTCTTCATTGTGTTTAAATAGAAGGAAAGTTCAGTTTTCTTCTCTCATTAAAGCTGTCGAGGGACTTAATTTGCGCTGGTCCTTCTGGCTGCCGTTTTATCAGAATAGTTTCACAAACACACGAGTACAGCATTGGACCGATACTCGATTCTGTATTCAGTATTGGTATCGGTGCATTCCTAGTGCCAAACCTCACAGTGTGTGTGTGTGTGTGTGTGTGTGTAATAATTGTGCATCTCCAGCAGGATTAAAGTGTCCAGGAGTGAAGCAGAAAGAGACCTCCCCAGTGGTAAGAGTCGGTACTGCAGCAGTGGAGGAACTCAGGGACCGATCGTTATACTCCTACCAACAAATCAGCTGTCTGGATAGTGTGATCAGGTCTGTGTGTGTGTGAGAGGGTGTGTGGCTGGTTTGGTGTGTGTATCAGTGGAAAATAACTTTACACAAAATAGCAAAAAAGTTATGATTATTCATATATTAATAAAATGTGTGTGTGTGTGTGGTGCTGATGTAGATATTTGAAGAGCTATAACACATCAGTCACACAGAAGAGGAAGTACCAGTTCTCCTCCAACACGACCTCCTCAAACTCAGACGAGGAGAAGAAAGCATGTGGCGAGGCGATGCTCAGCCCTCGGGGTAACGCAGGATTCGCATTTAAATATCTATATATTCAACCATGCATCAAACAGATCTCTGGCCCCTCCCACTTTTACAGAGGGGGCAGAGCAAACATGATAAAATTCTCACTCTAATTACAATGTCTGTATTTGTGTGTAGCCCTGAACATGTTTCTCACTATATATCTATTTATATATATTTTCTATGGTAGATTCTTTGAAGACCAATAAGAAATCTCCATCTGATGTAGTGGGCGGGGCTTTGACCCCTTTAGCCCTGCCCACTAAAGCCGAGAGTGTTGTATCCATCACGTCCCAGTGTTCTTACAGCAGCACTATTGTACATGTGGGAGACAAGAAACCACACCCAGAGTCAGGTACTGACTTGTACCCACACATACACAATGCTAATAAAGCAATCGGGTCAGAGTAATAGTACTGATTACTGATTGTTAAACAATATAACTGAGACATTTAAAATTATAACATGAATCCTGTTTATTACAGAGATCATTGAGGATGTCGCCGAAAGCCCCACCCCTCCTGCGCCCGTCCCCGTGACGACTCCACCCACAGCCGAGCAGGGCACCTATAGGAAACTGGGCCTGACCAAACAGGTGCTGGCGGCTCACACACAGAAGGAGGAGCAGGTGTTCCTGAGTCGCTGCAGAGACCTGTGTCTCACATCGCTGCAAAGAACCTGTCCAGGCAGCACTGAGAGAGACGAGGGACACGCTGATGACGGTGAGGACACGTCAGCATTCAGCACACACACACACACTCTCTCATGGATAGAGTTCGTAGAGAATGTGTAGACAGTGGTATATATACATTCATATAGCATTTGAGTCATATAAAAAAGGATTCATGAGTCGTGTAGAGCTTGTGCAGCTGCACCACTTTGTCATGTGATATTTGTTGCCCCTGCAATCTCGGGTCTTCACACAGGAAGTCTCTGGCTTATAAGCCGTCATGACCATCGTTCACTTACACTCATGGGTTAAATTGGGCCTCTGAGCGTTCAGCACCTTTGATGAATAACATCTTTGGTACAAACTGCCAATTTATTTAGAGTCTTATTGTCTTTCGTTCTTATTAAGTATGTTAAGCAAACTGCAAAATTAACTTTTTGTGTGTGTTTCATCTTGACTTTCCTGCAGGCTAATTTCATCCAGATACTCGCTCAGTAAATCAGAGTGTAATACATGGCGTTACATCACTATTACTATCAAAAACTGCATGAATGAAAAAGTGCCTTGCACGTTTGTCTCAAATCTCCATGAGTGCTTGTGTCTCTAACTGCACGGTGGAAAAAACGTGCATGCATCTGAGACATTTTGATTTTAGTAAATTTCCCTTCTGCATTGGGTTTTGGGCCACTCCTTTAAATCCCACTTTAGAATGCCAGTGGGGATCAGCAATGTGATGTCACTAACTACATCTTTGCACATTTTTTTTTGTAAGTCATTTAGCAAAGGATTTATTTAAAAAAAGAGAATTTTTGCAATATGAATCATATAGAGGTATAATAAGTGTCATAGAAGTGAGTCATTTGTCAAAGGCGTTTTATAAAACGGGGTCACACTGTGAGCGAGTCTTTATAACATATGTAGTCTAAGTAGGGAGTCATGAAGCCGGAGAGTCATCGCTGCCTGGTTAGAGAGTCATATAGCAAGTCTTTGACTCCCAAAAGCAAAGAGTCCTTTAAGCTTTTTAGGCAACTACAAATTCGTCTATTCATTAGAATGTTCTTTGACATTTTATGTATTTGTTTTCTTTCTGATGTTTTTTTTTGTCTCGCAGCTCCATCTGCTGCTTGTCCAGCCAAAGCTGGGACATCTGGGGCAGAACCCATCACAAAAAGAAGCGGCCGAACCAAAAAGTCAAAGAAACCACGTATACGAAAGCCTGAATCGTCAGACAGCGGCATGTCTCCGCGCAGGCTCCGCCCACCACTTCAGGGACTGAACCAGACATCATGGTCTCCGTCTGAAGCGTCTCAGTCCGCCTTCTCAGTGTCGTACCCCGCCATGGTTCCCGGTTACAATTTTTACCCCGCTGCACCACTGCCCCCTTCTGATGCCCCAAGTGCTCAGGCTCCGCCTACTACTCCCCAATTCCCAGCCCCAGTGGTGACACCTGTGGTGGCCTTTGTTTTACCCAGTTACATGTTGCCTCAGCTCGGCATGCCGACACGCCCACCTTTCTACCCGGAGCAGCAGCCGGGTGTCAGCGCGCCGCAGCCCTGCTTCAACGCCCAGAATCTGCAACCTCAGCAAACACACCCAAACTACACTTCCCACCAGCCTTTGCAGCAACCGTTCATGCCCCAACACGTCTACATTACCCAGAATCCCTTTCAAACACAAGATCAATTCATGCAGATGCAGTTCACGCCACAGACGCCACTCCCATCATATCAGATGACCTCTGACCCCAGGCTTCCTGTTCCTGAATCCGCGGAGGTTCCTTCCTCATCTCCTCTGTCTCGCTCTCCACCGCTTTTCGCCTCACACTGCAGCTCACCGTTACAGCTCGACCTGCTGCACCTGGAGGACAAAACGGACTCGTACAGCACGGCGCCTCCATCAGGATCCAGAGGGAACTGCAGCTCGGCGCTGGAGAAAAGCACCAGCAGCGCCGACATGCCACAGGTCAGGGAGACGTTGGAGTAATGTAGCTAACGCTCGGTGGTGGTCAGGCTCACTCAGATCCTGTGGTGTAAACCTGTGTGTGTGTGTGTGTGTGAGAGACTAATTGTGTGTTTCTGCATCGCCGTAGCCGTGCTGTGTTGAAGACGGCGCTCTGAGTGACGTCCTCTCCTCGTCCAGTGAGGTGATGGAGCTGCTGTTGCAGGAGGACTCAGGATCAGCAACGTCTGCGTCCACAGGCTCCGCCTCCAACGGCTGCTACACCTCCAACAGCGGCACAGGTGAGTGCGAGCCAACTCCTAATAAAGAGTTTACGTCTTTTCTATTAAAAGCAATACATTACCCACAATCCTCCTGTTATGACCTGTATAGGGAGCAGCAAATATTTTGGGAGCGTGGACTCTTTAGAGCACGAGCACAAGGAGAAGAGGAAAGGAGGTGGACCAAACCTCAAAAATGTCCTCCAGGACCCGCTCTGGCTGCTCATGTCCAACACTGATGAGAAGGTCATGATGACTTACCAGGTGCCTTCACGGTGAGTGACATCATCGCTCTCTCTCAGCCAATGGCAGCACGTTGTTCATTAACACCAAACTAGCCAATCCTGAGTGTCAGTGTGTGTCTGTGTGTGTGTGAAAGAGAGAGAAGTGGGCGTGGTGTGAATGATCTAATGTGAAATAGGTTTAACTAGGTTTAAATTCTAACTTTTCTATAATGTGTGTGTGCGCGTAGGGACATAGAGAGGGTGTTACGGGAGGATCGAGAGCGTTTGCGACAGCTGCAGAAAAATCAGCCGCGTTTCACCTCAGACCAGAGACGAGAGCTTATAGAGCAGCACCCCTGGATGAGACGAGGAGGATTACCTAAAGCCATCAACGTCAAGGTGTGTGTGTGTGTGTGTGTGTGGACTATATAATTTTAAGAACATAGATAAAACATCTGGTGATGGCGGTGAAGAAGGCGTGGCTGCTGTCCCTGTTCATCTCAGAAGGCATGATCACAGACTAGTGAAGAATAACTGTGGTAAATAAATAGATAAATAAATTATGCCCCCTGTGTATGTGTGTAGGAGTGTCTGTACTGCGAGACTGATGCTGGTACTCTGTTAGAAGACGAACTGCCTGACGTGGACCTCGGCATTCTGGGAGGCGAGGCAGTGCCAGAAGAGGACGTGTCTCACCTGCAGGAAGAGGAGGAGCATCCCGTCTTAGGCTGTGTCTCCTAGCAACTCCCAAAAGCGTAGCATGAGAATGGGAGTTTCCATCTTTCTCTCACACACACACACACACACACACACACACACACACACACACACACACACACACACACACACAGTTAAAGGTAAAGTGAGGTTATTTGGTATGAAAATAAAACTGGGTGGTGTGTGTGTGTGTGTGTGTGTGTGTGTGTGTGTGTCTGTGTGTGTACCTGCACATTAGATGATGAACACTAACACACTGTGAAATGAAGAGCGACCAACAGGTTTGTCAGAATCGCTGTGTCATTAAAAAAAAAGAGTTATAAGTTAATATTTATAAACTGTAGAGAGGATTTAATAAAACAGGGCAGACTGTATAAACTCTACACTGTTTATTATTTACACCACAAAACTACAATGTTTACTCACTTTGACATTGTTAAAAACAAACTATAATGAGAAGTTTTTTATTGTATGACATTGTTAGTAGGGGCGCCATATTGCATTACATCTTTTTCTTTTTTCTTTTTTAAAAAAGCACAAAAACTTACACATTTAAATGCGGGTCGGACCCGTGACCTCGCGACCCCTTCACCTACGAGCCCTGAACTCATTCCAAACTCAATCTGCGTTTTACAGAGAGAGAAAGTGAAGCAGTAACTAAACTACCTCAGACTCTCTCTATCTGATACTCGCTCAATTTTGCACAAACCCACACAAATCCTTTTTCTTCTTCTGTTACACTGGAGCGCCGATTTTCACAATTAAAAAAAAAAAATTCTCACCACAATTTTTTTAAATTAACACACACGATCCCACACCATCCCACATGGCACCAACACTTAGCTGGGCTAGAACAAGTACCCGCTTACGTCAGGGGCTGGTGGCGGATTATCACAACCAACTAAAAGTTTGTGACACAATATGCAACGGGCAGCTCAAACTCGGTCTAGTAATGAGAGCCAGGAGAACCACTCGCAAAGCCGTTGTTGTGCTCACATATACAAATACTGTACACAAGTAATGACATCACACTCTAGCTCATGGAAAAAAACAAAGCCAGTTCTTAGAAGGTTCGCTCCTGAACCGGCACTAGACAAGAACTAGCACCAGGTTCACTTTGGTGGAAAAGGTCACATTCTGTATCAGTGCTGACATCACGGGAGCCGTTTTCAGCGTTTTGTTCACTGTGGCGTCCCTACATCACAATTTCTCCAGAACTGGTACCTAATTTTAATTTGTCATTTTAGAACTTGAACTCTCGTGCGATTTTGTACTTTTTAGCCGTTTTTGTTTTTGATACATTCCTTGATCTTAATCTTGTTCATGTTGATTTTTGACGGGTACCGACCTTATTTAAAAAAAAAAAAAATTTATATTTATTTTTAATTTGTCTCTGTTTGTTGTTCATTTTGATTAGAGGCCAGGATTACTGTTATGTCTGTTGCTTCCTGTGTGTTTCTGCTAGTTTTGTGGTGTGAAGGATGAATGATTGTGATTGTGATCACAATAGATTGTGACCTCTGGTCTGTTTTATTCCAGTTACATTACTTTTTATTGTTTATGTTGCTATTTTGGGTTTATTTCTGTTCTTGGAGGGGGAGAACAAAAATCTGAAATTTTTACACTGTGAACGTTTTTTCTTCTTTGTTTCTTGAAACTGAGATTTTTCTTTTCTTAAATGAAGTAAAATAAATGTAGCTTTAGTTTAGATTATTGTAACCTGTGAGTAAGTGTGTGTGACGTACAGATGAAGGTGCGTCCTGCAGGACACCCGTGTACACTCTACATACACTCTACACACTCCAGGTATAACTATCCAAACTTAGAGTTCTGATCAGCCAATCAGCTTCCAGCTCGACAGGAAGTCCTTACAGCGCTCTTCAGCCACCTGAAGCTGATTTATTTTCCTCTAACAGCACGTTAAATGTTAACTCTTCTGTCCTGAAGAATCAAAACTTTTTTTTCCTGCTGACTTAAACTGTGGTACAATTGTTATTTCTACAAGTTGATGACAAAAAAACATTAATCAGTAAAGACAGAAATAAAATGCACGATGATGCTTCTGCTGCAGTGCCATCAGTGGAGAGTTATTCTGTAGTGCCGTGTTTATCGCTCATGTCTCGGGTATAAACCACTTCATCCATCATGGTTTAGTGACTGGTCATATTGCAATGCACTCTGGGTAAACTGTCTTACCTTCCAAAGTTTTGCACTGTATTTAATCAACGTTGGGAGAAGCTGTGACTTTTACAGGACAGATGAATGTCTGAGGTGTTAAAGGACCAAATGGAAATCTGTCTCTTACTCTCTGTTTCATGTCTGTACACACTTTATTTTCACTCTGGAGTTCTGTTACAGTTTTTTAAAATGAATAAAACAGGTATTAAACTGGGAAAGCCCTCTCTGTCTCTTTCATGACTGATAATATAATAAATAAACCTTGAGACACTACAGCCATGACAGACACCTCACCAACTTTTAAAAGTATTTTATACATGAATCATGTTTTTAAATCAAGTATTTTATCATAGTTTGCAATTTCTTTTTTTGTTTTAAACAGTAACATTGGATTAGATCATGATTATATACAGAGCATCTTATTTTACCCATAATTCATTTACACATCTTTTTCATGTAATTATTCAGTGAGAAATGAAAAGTAAATGAGATTCATGTCTGAGTATTTGATCAGTAAAAGAGTTTCTCATAAGAGCATCAAACACACCTCCTACTGATGAACTAGTGTAGGAACCTGAAACTTCTCTCTATCACTCATTCATCGTCTACACCGCTTTATCCTGTATTCAGGGTCGCTGGGGGTGGACTTATCCCAGGGATCTTAGGGCACGAGGTGGGGTACACCCCCACTACCAAATACCAGGCTCAAAGTTTTGTTTTAAAAAAATAAATAAATCTTTTTTAATTTATGAAACACAAAAACTACACCGATGGAGCTCCTAAAAATCTTCATACAACAAGATATGGTATATAAATAAGTATAATATTTATGTGCTGTACACTATACACACCAATGCACAAATGATTACTATCACATGGAGCAGTATTATCCATATAAAAGGCTCCTTCCATACACAACTCACTTATTCTGTAGGTGTTAAAATGCTTGGATTGCGAGCATGATAGGTCCTGGATGCGTACTCGTATATATAAAAACACTCGTGTATTAAAGTGAATTTCCCCCATAAGAAATAATGGAAACTATGATAGTTCATTCCACAACCCCAAAATATTCATATAAAAATAATTAATTCAAAATATAAAGTAAAAATAAAACGAATTAACCTGAACTTTACATTTGAAAAGAACCGTGGCTGTAATGATTGAGACCAGAGAGAGCACACACACACATACATGCGAGCACACACACACACACCCACACACACGCGTGAGTACACACACACATGCGAGAGAGAAAAACAGTAGGTGTCGCAGAGACTTCAAAGCAATTAAACACTGAGATTTTCAGTGTCACTTTTTAATAAACCTTTTAAATAAATAAATAAAAAATAAAGCACTTTAATCTTGAAACTTAATGCATCAGTTTACAGATCAGACACGATCAGGTTCTGCTTTACATAATGATTACTGTACGGCTTCTGTTTAAACACTAATCACTGAGTTGTTATTAATGTAATTACTGACTGTTAAACACTATTCTATCAAAACAAAAATGATTGCTTTATTATTTTTTATTTAAAAAGAATATATTTTTCTTCAATACCTTCCAGGTCATGTGACCCCAAACTAGGATCTTAATAATCTGCTTGAAACCTCCACAGGGTTCACCTCTTAGTATTCCACAATATCAGTGTCTTCACAGATTATTATTATTATTTTTAATAATACATAAGTAATAAAATTAGTTAATTATTGTTAAATTACTAAATAGCATCATATAGTTAATTTTTTGTTTTCTAATTTCAGTAGTCAGCCGCGGTCATTAGCTACCTTTGTTAGGTATCTTAGATAAGATTAGATTCCTAGATTAGCGGCAAATTCAGCTTTTGAAAACACCAGCAGCAGATAATTCTGTAGTTACTGTATATTTTTCTTGTCCACAGAAGCTTACCAATGCAATGCATCAGAACTCAATCCCAATTAGTTAAGGCTATGTACTGGAACTAGTTTGGGGTCATAGGGTCACATGACCTGGAAGGTATTAAAGCACAGCACAGAAGTTATGTCCGGTGACGGAGGGTCGATGAAGGTATGTGACCTGGTCTCGTACGTTCCCGGTGATCACGAGAGCATTGCCTGGCAACTGAAATGATAAAATCCCCTTTGTCTGGCCTTGACACTGTCTGATCCCCGATTTCCACCATGAGTGGTTGTCTGATAACGCATGTGCAGCTCAATTTGATTTTGTCCTCTGCACACGATTTCTGATTTAACAAGCAAATATATCATTAAACTGCAATCAGCACAGTTAATATAGACATGCAGCTGCAATTAATGTTGCATTTATCATTGACAGTCATGTGTGTGTGTGTGTGTGTTGTTTGAAAATCCACTGTTTAAAGTAGATTTTTATGCACATAAGCACAATCTCTGAATCTTTGAAAATAAATTGAAGAACTAGAACATAAAGGAAAAGTGAAGAACAAATAGGGGAAGTTCTTTTTATTCTTTCATTATAAACAGGAACATTAATACATTGGAACCTTGGATTACGAGCATAATTCGTTCTGGAAGCGGCTCGTATTTCAGAACACTTGTAAAATAAATCGAATTTTCCCATAAGAAATAATGAAAACTCAAATTATTCGTTCCACAGCCCAAAAAAATAAATACATAAAAATAATTAACACAAAATATTAAGTAAAGATAAAACAAATTAACCTGCACTTTACCTTTAAAAAAATCCCGACAGATAAGTGTTTCTGTTTATGCGCGCAGGCGCTGTGTGTGTGTGTATGTGTGTGAAGCTAAAGTAAGAGGAGAGGATGAATCAGACTACGGCTGAAACGATTCCTCGAGTAACTCGAATAATTTGATTTAAAAAAATGATCAAGGCAAAATCTTCTGCCTTGAAGCTTCTTTTAATTAATTTTAAAAGCTTGCGTTATGTTTTTGCACAATTATTTGTTGACAGCGCGCTTTTGAAAAAGTACGCTTCCGGATGCAAGCCGCCAGTAAACACCAACGAAGAAGACGCGTTTACATCACCCACAAAGCGGAAGGAGAAGCAAACAGTTAGCTGTGTATTGATTTGATGGAGCATTCTGGTGCAACTACAAAATAGAACGGAGTGATAAAATTATCAGCGAGCCAAGAGATGAAGAAAACAGCAAGAGAAAACGACAGAAATTGTCAGTAAAGGCTTATGTTATGCCTGAGCTGTAAATTTTGAAACTTTTAGTTCTGAAAATTTAGTTGCACACCTAAGTGTTTTTGTATAATTATTTATTTTAATGTGTGCCTTAGTTTGTTTGATCCTTAAAGTCATTTGAAATACCTTTTTTTATTTTTTGCATCTTAGAAAAGTCTTTAAAATAACAATGTATGGCATTGTAATGCACTTAATTCATCTCAGGCAACTTTAATACACCTATATCACCTATGCGGTTTCACGCGGTGGCCGGAAGTACGGTTCATCATGATTCACTGAGAGTTTTGGCGCTGCGAATACGTTTCCATCTTTCCCGCGAAAAATTAAACATGTTTAAGCTGCCTTAACATGTTTAATTTTTTTTGGCGGGTCTCGCTGAAGCTTGCTGACCTTGCAGAACGTCGCGGAACGTAGGCGGTCAATCACGGCGGCTCACGGCGCCTAACACCGTATCTCACCGCGAGTCAGACCGCATAGGTGAGATAGGGGTATAAGCTGTTGTTGTTGGTCTTTCGGCTGCTCCCGACAAGGGGTCGCCACAGCGGAATATCCAGTCCGCACTACAACTTGGC